>JANTOQ010974215.1:0-17666 GCA_027564595.1 Bythotiara depressa | reverse complement strand
ATTAACTAAGATAAAAGTACTGGGGAGTACTTATTTACTAGGATAAAAATACTGGGGAGTACTTTTTTAGGGGAGTATTTTTAAATTACGACACCGGCATGAAATCTTGTACCGGCATGAGTTCGTATCGGGTCTCATGTAAATACCCTCAAAAAGAGTTGTTCTTTAAACTATATGTTTTTCATTCCTGACAAATTTTCCGGTAACCAGATTTTCTATCTCCTGGTAAATTAGGTGTTATAATGTAAATTGTATTTCCTGGAAAAATGAGCTAAAGACCTCGCAACTAATTGTTTGAGTTCAAACAAGAGGTTACAAGATCTTACAAGGGTCTAAAAGAAACATCCACATTCAAAGAAGCAGCTAAACAATGGAGATCTTCTTGTACATCCATTAATGAAATACGTTTCTTTCATCATATGAGCAGAATCACAGTGGTAAAATTGAATGGATTGAACAGGCTTTTTTCAGCTCAGATTAGTGATATTTTTTTGGCTGCTCTAAATTTTGATAATGAAGAAAATCGAGTGTGGACGTGATATTAAAAGTGACGATGAAGATAATGATCAGTAGAAATACATTGCATGTCTTTAATTGTCCGATACATGTGACATTTTTTAATTGTCCGATACATGTGACATTTTTTAATTGTCCGATACATGTGACATTTTTGCCACGGTATACTTATGGATGGTTGTAGCTTCTGTTCTTTTCATAAACTAGAATGGTTGACCTATCAACAAACAAAAAATTACCATAATGAGGAAAACATAAGGCTACTGTTAGTAAAGTGTTACCTGGTCTATCTTTATATTTTCCTATCATTGCTAGCAAATAACGTGTTTCTTACATATACTTAAGTGCGAGGTGCGAAACCTCTGTACTGATAACTTGACATAGCCAGGTGTGGATACATTACTCCTACATGAATCTTTAGTATCTGTTGTCCCCAGAAATGAATTAAATTATCCATTCCTTGCTGTGTTGAGTTTTTCCAGGTGTTGATTTTTGGAAAATATATTTTCACCCTTGATTTTCGTAAAAAGGTCTTTTACAATACGCAGGATGTATATCCAGTCATAAAAGAGTTGACTTGTTTACGTGTTTTTGCAATATCTGAAGTTTCAACAGAAACGAAACAACTTCATGTTCCACACCTATTTTGGCTCATACAGTGTCAATTGGTGCGTGTCTTACCAATTTGTTTATACCCAGGGTTCAGTGCCTGTTGTAATTATAAAATATCGGTTGCCCTGTTACATTTATTGGTCAGGTCGTAAGATACAATAAATTATTTTTATGGCTACTCTTCATATTTATATACAAGTTAAACAATCCATGGGTAGCTTTTCATTTTCATATTCAGTCATCTTTATACTTTGAACACTTCATCATTTGTTTTTGTAGTTTCTTCAAAATCTATTCCTTTACTCTCCCAATAATCTTTAACAACAAGTTGCCATGGTACAGCCTTAGAAAGAATTTGTGGTGTTTTTCTTACTGTAACATCTTCCACAAAAGATAATTTACGCATGTCACCATCATAATTATCTGTAGAATGAATAACGAATTCTTCCTTAGCAACCGTAAAACAATAACAATGCTTATTTATTATCAACTTTAAAGTTTTAATAACAGTTGTTATTAAATTTACAGGAATAGGTACTGATTGCAATTTTGTCATGTTACGAATAACACGAGCTCGACCAAATTTCCATTCAATTTCAGACCTTTCTTCGATTCTGTTGTACGTATTGCTCATCATGGCAATTAATAAGTTGAGCAGAATTACTATGGTGACAATCTCATATAGCGCAAACACGAATGTTGCAAGCTGATACACCGCTTCTGGGTTATAGCTGTGTTCATTTGAAATTAGCTTCTTAGGACGACTTGTTAATCCGAATAAGGCGAAAAATAATTTATAAAAAAGTGTGATAAAATCTTCCTTGATCCCAAGAGTTGATAGGCCCGTTGGTATATTAACATTTGCTTTGTTATATACTGGTTTGTAAATGACACACATGTGCATTGCAAACGCACCAATAAACAGTAAAAGAACACACAAGAATCGAACCACATCAAGTACCAAATTTTGAATGATAACAGACCACGGACCAAATAGGTCGTGCATTGTTAAGAACTCCAAAATTTGTACAATGAGTATTAAAAGAACAAAAGCAAGAATGTTATCTCGGGCATATAACACATGTTCACGCATGCGCCCTTCAACGAAAGGAGCATAAACATTGACGCCAAGAGCTGCACTGGACAATAAGACAATGATTAGCCTCATAATATTTGACTCAGCATCTGTAATTTGCGCTAGAAACAAAGCACTGAGCCAAATCAAAAGAATCCATTCCCAAGGTGTTGGGTAAACCTGCAAAGGAAAATATATAAACGTCGTTATAAAGTCAACTTCGGCATCAGATTCTATTAATGAAGGTTATAATTATAAGAAGAGATATCAGGAAGAGAAGACCAAATGGTCTGGGAACAACTTTGGCTAAGATCATACAATGAAAATTATACATTTTATTATTTCAAGATAATATTCCCTATGCGGAGGTCTTGTGATTTCCTATATTCCATATAATTCAAAGTTTACCTGTCAACTTTTTTTTAACAGGAGTTTTTAAGGATGATTAAAGTTTACCTGTTAACATTTTTTTAACAGGAGTTTTTAAGGATGATTAAACTTTACCTGTCAACATTTTTTAACAGGAGTTTTTAAGGATGATTAAACTTTACCTGTCAACATTTTTTTAACAGGAGTTTTTAAG
Organism: Bythotiara depressa; assembly: GCA_027564595.1. Classification (NCBI taxonomy): domain Eukaryota; kingdom Metazoa; phylum Cnidaria; class Hydrozoa; order Anthoathecata; family Bythotiaridae; genus Bythotiara; species Bythotiara depressa. The sequence goes on along the minus strand of JANTOQ010974215.1, from coordinate 14,880 downwards.
GAAGATTTAGGGCGTGCATTTTAAATACTAAAATTACCTGGGTACTAAAATTACCTGGGTACTAAAGTTACATGGGTACTATGACTTTAAATGAATTACAAATCTAAATTTATTTGGTTTATTAATTTATTAATCTATTTATTTGTTTATTAGGTGTCACGTTCTTAAGCTGAATATGTTTGTTATTGATTTAGATGGTGTATATACCGTAGAACATGCTAGATATGGGGACATATGGATATTTATTCTTAGTAAATTGAAAACTTCATTCTAAATGTGATAAATAATGTTATTCATAATCAACATTATTTATCAAATCTGACGACAGGTAACGTAGTAAAAATGATGGACCTCAGGAAAACCAATAAACACTAGCATTTTAAAGTCTTGATCTTTTATACACTGTGATCCAAACCTCCTCCGTAGACATCACCATCACCATAGTAACGCATGTTTATATACGTCATCAAATGACAAAAATTAGGGATATTTAATTGAAGTAATAAGGTTAAAGATATATGTGACGTCAGATGTTGTTGAATCAACGGGATGGATTGTATAAACCATTACTAACGAAAACGAAGGAAGCCCCGGTAACAAAATAGACAACGAACTTACCCCCCGCACACTTACCCTGCACACACTCCTAATAAAAACGGTCAAATTGAAAAATTTATTTTAAATATTTTTACTAATGTTTACTTACCAGTTGTGCCGTTAACGTACTTACTTGCTTACTTAATTTCATTTAGATACAATGTATGGACATTGGTTAGCTAAGTAAGTACGTGCAAATATTAACACAGCAAGTACATAAACGTTATCAAAATTGTTTACAGGTGTGATCTTTGATAATTTTGGTGGCAGGGGTGTCTAAAGAAAAGTTTACCAAACATCTCATGACTACTGTACATCAATAACATGTTTACAAGAATATCTTGAAAGATATTTATGTCCTGGATTATTGCTAATTTCACGTGTCTGCTTGAATTCAGGAATTTGTAAATATAACAACACGTAAATATATTCAAGTGTTTTGTTGTCGAGGATGAAGAACAATAATAAAATGTTTGAATCCTGTCTTGATTTAAAACAATTATTTCATGGGCATTAGTATTCTTTGAATTAATCATCATTTTGACGATTCCTCTCCACATATATTCGCACGATGGTTTTCCATGGTACAATAGTTTCCAGTGTTTTTATCCTATCTTTGCTTTTTTCAGGATCGGAATCATTGATATTATCGGCTGTGGGATTCTTTTTGTACATTTTACAGCAACAAAAACCTGTCTTAATGCCAAGCCGTACCAGAAAAGCAAAGGACACTATAAGATTTGCTGGAACTGGGTTAGAGGAAGAAGTCTTTGTCATGTTACGTATTATGATTGCACGACCGTATTTCCATTCTACGTCCGATCTTTCATCCAATAGTGTGTATGTATTACTCATCATTGCAATCAATAAATTGATTAATATAATTATTGTTATTATTTCGTATATTGCAAAGACAAGCGTTGCTAAGACAAAAGTTGCTTCCGGGTTTCGTTGACGCTCATCTTCAGTTAGTTTTGCTGGGACGGATGCTAAGCCAAAACAAGCAAAAAACAACTCCATGAATATTTCGTGAAAACTGCCCTTTTTCGTCAAGGGAATTATATCGGGTAAATATTGGAGTTGTGCCACGTTCTTACCGTAAACCGGTTTATAGATAACAGCCATATGCAACGTGAAGCCAATAACAAACAAAAACAAAATACATAAAAACTTGACGACGTCCATTATCAAATTTTGAATAATAACAGTCCAAGGACCAAACATTTGATGTAAAGACAAAAATTGCATTATTTGACATATTAATGTTGTCAACAGGAAAGCTAAAACATTGTCTCTAGCATACATGATTTCTTCACGTGTTTTCCCATTTACAAATATGGCACACACATGCAAACCTACAGCAAGCGATCCCAGTATTAACTGCAGTTGTCTGACGGTTCCGGATACTTCAGACATGAGTTCTGCTAGTAAATGAGCACTCATCCACAAGAGAAGTAGCCACTCGAATGATGTAGGGTAAATCTGAAATAAAATAATCAATAATAACATAAGTTCAATATATTCTTAGTGATCTCGAGTTGTTTGTATCATCCATTTGTATAAGCTTTAAATTTACTCCCTCAGTCACATTTAATTAGCTAGGGCTAGCATACATGCATGTACCCCTTTTCTAATTGTGCACATCAACTGTATTGTTCAAGATACAGGACACAGATAGATTATTAATTTTATATTATTTAAAAAACGGCAGATAATTCCTTCCATCACAAATTATTGCAGTGCTGTTGTAAACTAATAATACACTTTTCGCCAGTCTCGTTTCCGAATCGGAAAGTTATTTAAATTCTAAAATGGTAGCCTTGGAAAGTAAAATATAATTATCTTGGTGAATTAAGCGTAGAAACGTTTTGTCTAGTATTCTTTTGCCTTCTTCTAAAGTTTTATTTGTGTCAATCGACTTAGATTTGTGAAAAATTGCCTCTACGATACACCCGACGATTTTTCTGCTTTTGTTGTTGCGAATGCACAGTTAAAAGTGCTTAAGTTGTATCCTACACTATTGGTACATGGAATTGGTAGGATTTTTAGTCTAAAAAGTTTGCATATAAAAATGGCTGTTTGTTTGTTTAATTAGGGGAATCTACCTTGATTTAGGCCCCTACCGGTAACTGAGCTATTGGTACGTGCATACTGTATTGAAATCCTATTTATTCCTTCCTCGTCCACTCTTTACAGAATTGAAAAAATGTTCATTTATTAAATGTTACGACCAACTTTGTGGAGGCCCATATGTAGAAATTTCATTTTGTTCTTCACTAATAGCACATTATCTGCCGCTCCTTTGATTTCTTCCATTTGGTCAGCTTTATTGAGGCTTTATTGTCATTGACAATGTAAACAAACAAATGGAATATATTTTCAGCTATGAACGTTCACCATCTTTCTTTTCACGAGAAGATATATGGCTAGCTAGCGTCTGTTGTTGTTTTGTTACCTTCCAAAAGATACCATTTTAGGATTTCGTGACGATTTCTTACGATTCGCTGACATCAGCAAAAAACGAGACCGGGGAAAGATGTATTGTAATTTAACGAGGAGTCCATAAATTCAACTCACGAAAGAAAAAAAAATGAAATAGATTTGCTTGCTTACCAACATGCAGTAATCCTTGCATTGTGAAGCTGACAAAGAGCGATAATCCATGCATGTTTGTTGAGTGATAAAACATTATTTGCATGCAATGAGCCGTCTCCTTATCCGACTTTAAGTAATATTTGATATCTTCACGACCTTGTGGTATTTATGTCTAGCCATGCATGTAGGTCGTACAAAGTGATGATTGAGTCTGAACCTCCTTAAACTTAATGGAAAAGTGCTGGGAGGGGCGTGGGTTCTTCATTTTCAGGGAAATAAATATAATAACTCTTTGAGAGTAAGAACTTGATACCCTCATTTTAAAGAAAAGTTTCAAACCATTTTACTCAATATATGGCCATCCCAGGTAATCTAGGGAATCTAAATGAGTACATTTCCCTTTTTGGGGGTCTCGCCATATGATTGCTGCAGAAATACCCTTAACATTTAAAACCTTCCATATTAGTAAAATTGATGTCAAGATTTAAGTTAGGAAAATCTTTATGGGCGTTAATATTGAACGCACCTTTATTTAATCTTATTATCCTTTTGCAATTAATTGCTTATGGAGAAAATGCGCAATTAATAGCTTATGGAGAAAATGCGCGTCGCTTATTTAATGAAAGGAAGTAGATGTCAATGAGGTTGATATAAATATAAAACGCTTCGCATTTCTAGACAATCACGGAACTTTAAAACTTGAGGTGATGCTGACGAAATATGGTCAGATTAAATATGGTCTGATTAAATTTATCAATACTCTGTTTTACGAAATCCGACTTGTTGTGGTTCTAACCACATAACCCGAGACACGAGAGACGTTATCTTTTAAAATAAACTTTGATGCAGAGATGAAAACGCTTGTTTGTCTAAATGTATTGTTAATGTTGAGACAAGAACTGTGGAATATATAAATAAAACACAGGTATTCCTCATCCGCTGAATGGACCTCCATCATTATAAATAAATATATATGCAAAAATGGTGTAACAGTTCTTTCCTTAAAAATCTACTTTTATATAGTACCTTTTATTGTAACTATCAGTATAAGCTAATTATTCGAATTACAAATGGTTCGCTGTAATACAAATCTACATTGCCGATGCTACCAATATAAAAGATCTTACAAATCCAATTTGTTTTTCAAGAGAGGAATTGTTGAATCCGCGTAAGTCCAACCATCATTCGCATTCGTGGTATCGAGTAGCATTTATGACAAACAATTAAGGCAACAGGAATCCCAAAACAGTTCGCATGATCCTTATTCCAGTTACTGGAATCAACTCTATAAAAGACTTCAGGGAGACCAAAACAAGATTTTTATCTTCCAATATTGGATTGCCTTTGTCCATACATCCATAAACATGAATATTTTTTTGGTGCATATCGAAGCATTTATTGTTGAATCACCGTGTGGGCGTTATTTTAAAGTGTCCCCAATCTGATGAGAAATTTTGTAGTCGTTAATTACTGATTTCCAAGGAACACAATGCGCAACAGGTACTGGCACGGACTCATCGTTTGGGTCATAACTTTCCTCACTTGACTCACTTTCTTCATCGTTAGGATTTTCAAGGTTCAAAGGCTCTTCTTTCATTTTCTCTGGATAATGGTCTACGGTAATCATACAGCAGAAACATTTGTATAGTATTGACACTCCAGTAATAGTAATTAATGTGGCAAACACGTTAACAGGAACTGGTACAGGGTATGATTTTGTCATTGTTCTGATTATTTTTGCTCTTCCATATTTCCATTCTACATCTGATCTCTCATCTAAAAGGATATATGTATTGCTCATCATGGCGATTAAAAGATTGATCAACACGATGTTAGCTAATACTGCATATAAGGCAAACACTAACGTAGCCATTGTGCAGGTACCTTCTGGGTTGGTTTTCAGTTGTTCAGGAGTCAGTTTTTGAGGTTTGTTTGTCAGGCCAAACAACGCAAAAAACAGTTCATCAAAGATTTGCAAAGCACCTTCTTTTATAATTGTGCTAGATGCCAAGCTAGTTGGAATTTCTACAAGCTCTTTACCATACACTGGCTTGTAAACAACGGCCAAGTGCAATGTGAACGCAAATATAAATAAGAACATGATGATCAAGAATTTTATAACATCCAACACTAAACTGGCTATGATGACAGACCATGGACCCATCATTTGATGAAGCGAGAGAAATTCCATTATCTGAATGACCAAAGTTAACAACAAAAACGCCAGTATGTTGTCCCTCACATACATGACCTCCTCTCTTGTAGTTCCCTCGAGGAATATAGCACATACATGTGCTCCAATACCGGCAGCTGACATTATTAATTCAACCACACGAACTGGTTTAGAATCAGGTTCGGTTACTTCTGCAAGAAAATGACCAGTTATCCATAGGATGATTATCCATTCTCCTGGAGTAAGGAACACCTAAAGCAAATTGGAAACTAGATGACTGAGACACTAAGCAACACTTACCACTTCAAATCTCTCCAGGATAAGAAAACCGCAGTTCTACTCGCGTTATTACCAGTATACATTATTGTATTTACACACAGAAGTGACTATACACTTACTTTAGTTTGTACGTTCATTCCAACGTTATATTGTGTAATGATAAAGGTGTAATAAGATGTTTTTGTATATCATTACCTCAGTATGTGCATTTGAGTACGTATCTGCGTCAGTTGTTCGTGTTTTGCGTATTAAATGTTATTTATATTTCATATAAGTCTCCATATAACGTCCTTGTTTTGATTCGATAATGAGTAATATGCCATATGGAAAAACAGTAACATGGTGAATATTCTAAGAAGGTAAATGACGAGTAACCTACGTTTGTATTATGCCTTGTTTGCGCTGATGGTTATGCGTGCGTTAGTGGATCAATATTATTCAACCTGGTCGTTTTACTTTTTCGATAAATATATATATAAACATTTTGGACCAACGGTAGCTGAAATCGTCAAATCAAAAATATATCGTATTTGTTCGAATAGGCGTCCATCCTTTAATAAACTCCTCTATTGAATAGACGCTCCCTAAAATGCTCTAAAGTTTAATAAGCACCCTCAAACACGAGCCCTCACTTTAATAAGCACCCTCAAACATGAGCCCACACTTTAATAAGCACCCTCAAACATGAGCCCACACTTTAATAAGCACCCTCAAACACGAGCCCACACTTTTCATAATAACGGATTGCAATGTAGAGGATTCTGAAAACGAAATGATATGTACTTTGAACGAGTTACGTGTTTTGCTCATCAAAGATTTTGAAAAATTCGACACTCGCCCACCTTTAATCAACGACGCTTTAAACAGTTAAAAGATTAAATAAACTGTGCAAGGCGTTTACTCGAGCAGAAAAGTTATTATATAAAACAGAACATAAAATGAAACTACTAGTAATGCTGTCACTCAAGACTATGTTTGAATACTTACAACACAACATCAGAATACTGATAACAGATGCCAGAAAGGAAAGAACATGAAGAAGAATTTCACTCCTATCATTTTACTTGGTGTATTGTAATAGTTAGTCAGGAGAAAATAAAAATAGTTGACATCGGTACTTGTTAAGCATTTCTAAACACTCAAATGTGGCTAGCGCATACTATAACAAAGAGGCTTTCCATTAACAGATGCAATATAGTTCATGCTATCTTTCATAATAATGTTTTTGCTATTTCATACATCATTAAAATAATAGTGATAAAATAAATTAAGACATTTATACATAGCTCAAATTAATGTTAAAAATTAATGAACATAAAATTAATGTTGGAAATTAATTAACATAACGTGAATATTCCACCATGGTTACCATGGTTACCTGTAATTACAATAATAATAAATCGTTTACTTATGTTACTCCATTCCCCTTTACAATGGAATACTCAAATGCCCACGAATAGACTGGGATATAGACTCTTTCCAACGGTTTAATCTCTATAGCCAATATAATGTATGACTTCATGTGGAAAAACCACATGATCCTACATAAATTATCACATTAATAAATAATTTATCTGTATCACAAATCATCAATACCAAAAAGAGTGATGGATACAAATACAATTTTATAATTAAGAAAGTATAAATTTTTGCACAGAAATCCAAAACAAGATTTTCATCTTCAAACCATTCATATCGGCATTCAAACGTTTCTGCTTTTATTATTTTTATTTCTTCGTTATTTATAGTCGGTGATTTACCAGTCATATTTACAATAAATAAACTATTTATACCGACTTAATGCTTAATGCTGCTATATGCCGTACAATTACCAGTTAATCTCCATGTAAACGTTGCTTTACCCCGAATCAATTTGATGGGCAATTTTGTAATCTGTAATTACTGCTTTCCAAGGAACACAATGCTCAACAGGTATTGGTACGGAATCATCGTTTGGGTCATAACTTTCCTCGCTTGATTCACTTTCTTCATCGTAAGGATTTTCAATGTCCAAAGGCTTTTCGTTTTTTTTCTCTGGATAATGATCTATGGTAATCATACAGCAGAAACATTTATATAGCATTGACACTCCAGTAATAGTAATTAATGTGGCAAACACGTTAACAGGAACTGGTATAGGGTACGATTTTGTCATTGTTTTGATGATTTTTGCTCTTCCATATTTCCATTCTACATCTGATCTCTCTTCCAGTATGGTGTATGTATTGCTCATCATGGCGATTAAAAGATTGATCAACACGATGTTAGCTAATACTGCATATAGGGCAAACACTAACGTAGCCATCGTGCATGTACCTTCTGGGTTGGTTAACTGTTGCGCAGGAGTCAGTTTTTGAGGTTTGTTTGTCAGGCCAAACAACGCAAAAAACAGTTCATCAAAGATTTGCAAAGCACCTTCTTTTATAATTGTGCTAGATGCCAAGCTAGTTGGTATTTCTACAAGCTTTTTACCATACACTGGCTTGTAAACAACGGCCAAGTGCAATGTGAACGCAAATATAAACAAGAACATGATGATCAAGAATTTTATAACATCTAACACTAAACTAGCTATAATGACAGACCATGGACCCAGCATTTGATGAAGCGATAGGAATTCCATAATCTGAATGACCAAAGTTAATAACAAAAACGCCAGTATGTTGTCCCTCACATACATCGCGTCTTCTCTTGTCTTTCCTTCAAGGAATATAGCACAAACATGCACTCCAATACCAGCAGCTGCCATTATTAATTCAACCACGCGAACTAGTTTAGAATCAGGTTCGGTTACTTCTGCAAGAAAATGACCAGTTATCCACAGGAGAATGATCCATTCGACCGGAGTAGGGAAAACCTATAACGTAATTTTAAAATGTAATTTAGTAGGTTTTGAGTAGGTATTGAGTAGGTGTTGAGCGTAAAATAATACTTCTTCCGTATTAGGATAATATTACGATTAAAAATATACGGCATTTTACAGTGGGATTTTAAGATAAAACAGAAAGCAGCCAACGGCTTTTTTGTAACAAATATCTGTTCAACTGGTGAATATCAGATGGAGAGTCGACCGCCACCAGATGGATCCATTCTATAGGGCCACTCGTAATAGATGAATCTACAATCTCGGACAATAAAACGTCGTTTTAGCGCCATTCTGTTTTGATTGTTTTTCTTGAAGTGCATATGAAAACAGAGGATGTCCACGGGAATTATAGTAGGATTGATATGATCTTGTTTTATGATGTCATGAAGCCCTAGAGACGAGGAAACAAAAACCTGAGGCAAACGAAGTACTCCCCATCGTCTACCCGTACTGAACAACCACCAGTCAGGTCACCAATAACGGACATACACTCCGCGGCTATAAGTAAACGGAAAAAGTAAATTTAAATTCACACCTCTTCATATCTGCGGATACTTTCGCATCATGTGTGCTGTTATTTTATGGTGAAGTCGATACATTGTCCAAGATTGTAGATTGGTAATATGTTCTATTGAGCCAAGTGCGGGGCTTTGTAGATAATTTAAGTAATAGGTCGGTTGCATTCTGGTAAGTATATATGAAGTATCTTCGTCAAATTGCTTCCGATTAAACATTTAATCTACGAGATCTTGTATCACTTAGTAGAAACATACACTTGTTGGAAAAAAGTATTTGATATTTCTTAAACCAGAATAGCAGCCTGCTTCTGTAAATTGTTAATATAAATTTAAATGGAAACTTACGTGGTAATGTTGTGTCTGCATACTGATGTTATATAGTGAAGGTTGTAGTTGCTTTGTGTATTGATACGTCTTGTTAGCTAATATTTGTTATCTTTGCATCGAAGTGTAGGTGTTTGTAATATATATATATATAATGTATATATGTATATATGTACATACGTATATATGTATACGTGAGAATATTTGGAGCTACTCCCGCGCTCCTCAAGAACAATTTTTGTCTAGGTAGTAGTGGGAATCGAACCCTAGTCACCGCGCTGAAAAACCATTCCATTGGACTAACAGTAACGACAAAAATTGTCTTTTGGATCCCGGTTTTGCTCCAATTATATATATATATATAATTTGTACGGTGGAGAGGGGAGGATGTGTGTATATATGTGTGTGTGCTTAAGAATAAAGTCCATATCAAGTCCATAACTAAGATTTTATTCCCAATATTGTATATGGACTGTATATATGCATAACTAACTACATGTACATTTATTAAGGGCTCGTGGAGAGCATTTCGTTATATTTATCTATATGTATGACAAATTTTTATGTTCACTCACAGGTTCTTTGTTTAGTTCTTAATTTAACTTATATAAATATTTACTTTATTAGAAACTTAACTGCTCATTAAGTTAGGTTTATGTTCCAGTAGTTTCTCCCGTGTGTTTAATTAGCTATAATTTTAATTGCATATATTTAAGTTGCTTAGTGTTGTTTGTTTAGATGATATATAGGAACTGGTTATTGAGTGTGTGACAATATATACGTAGTTAATGAGTATTGTTAATATTGGTGTTGCTAGTGAGTGAAATCAACATTAGTGTGGTTAATGGATGTGTGTACATGAGTGTATAACAAATAAATTAGTTGGCTTGAATATGGGTTCATAAATGCATGTATAATTTTGATGGTGCATCCTTAAAACGTAGATATATATTTAATCAATATTCGCAACTTTTTCTCAATAAAAACAACAAAAGTTAGAAATATATTTAAATCGGATAGGAAATTCGGTCGCTAGGTAAAAGGTTGGAATATTTTTATCCACACAAGATTACATAGTCTTGTTAAAATAATGCTGGGTTCTATAGGAGTATGGTACCAAAACGATAAAAGGACACCTGTGATGCTATCAATAATAACTTACCTCTAGATACGATCGATCCCAAGGAATCACAATAACAACTGTCAACACGATAATGAAGTACAAATGTGATATAATGTGGCATATAAATTTTAGTGTTGGAATTTTGTTCCAACGATGAAATGGCAAACATAAAAAGAACCATAATGGTGGAAAGCCAAAACAAACTAATGCCACAATGATCGAAAATATTCCTTCGATTTGTATATCGTTGCCTAATATAAGAAAAATATTTTTATTAATAGCTGACAAAGCCAGATGAAAGTAAAAAACACATATATATATATATATTTAAAAAACAACTAGATTTTGAATAAATCCATATTGATTACTCTCATTATTGATTGGTATATTGATTATTTAATATCTGTGTATTGACTGTACTGCTATAAATTTTAAAGATTTACAAATATGTTGCAATCATGGATAGAATCCCTCCAAAAGGTAGTCACTTTTAACATTGTTTTTTTTTGTTGGTGAGGATTTTAGATTAATTCTTATTTTTATCCATGAAGGAAAACATTTGTTTCCAGCAAAAGTGAGGCATATATGTTGTACAGCAGATAGTCACTTAGAACATGGTAGCTAAAATAATGAAACGCTTCATGCTGGGAAATGCAACGTTTTTCTTACAAAGAAATAAGATAACTTCTGAATTAATTCGAAACATGTCCACAACGTTGTTCTTGTTTTATTACTTAGATCAAAATAAATTGTTAAACTAATTTGGGAATATAGCAAACAATGGAGCAATGTTTCTAAGTTCGAATATCTACATTGGTCATGAATGAATACAATGGTTTATATATAGATTTCGGAAATTTATAGGCATGGGTTATACCTCTCCATAAATCTGACAAGTAACTTTGCACATTTGTGTGGGCCACACAATCTTTAAATTCGTTGTCAATCATTATGTCCAAAAGTGGTTGTTTAGCTTCATCAATAGCGTTAAGAAGTTGCTCACAACCGTACGTAGTAGCAATATGGAGAATATCATACGTCATTTCCTATAAGAAAAAGAATGGTAGGATGTTCGTAATTAAAAAAATCCGTTCTTTAACACTTTATTGTCCGGTCTTTAACACTTTATTGTCCGGTCTTTAACACTTTATTGTCTGGGTTAGTCGATACTAATTTCTTAGCTGTTTTGCTTTATCTAGGACATAAAAGGCCGGACATAAAAAAGAGGAAAATGAAGTTTGTAGAGGTTGGCAAGATTGTTTTCAATAAGATTTAGAAATAACTATATTTTTAATCATACAAGGTGACATAATCAGACAATTTACATATAGCTATAACATAAAAATGCTTTTTATTAATAGCAAGCTTGAATTTTTACAATTGCGTCAGAGATAAGTATAATTGTTATAGAATTATAGTTAAAGATATGCTACAATAAATTGTTAATTGCTAACAATAGATTATGAAACAATTATGAAACTCAGCTTAAATTATTATTTTCTTGATAGTCAGTAATCAGAAATTTTGGAAATGTGATAATTGAAATGTTATGGATGCAATGAGGATGAATCGCGTCATTATAATGGATTGCATGCGAGGGAAACACGTGCACTTACAGTTAGGCTTCCCGTTGGGAGTAGGTATGTAATTCAATATTTCACTAATTTCTCATACACACATAACAATATTATTAGTGTCACCTCATCATTAATATATTAAAGTTTATTATTATTATTATTTGTATTTTGTTACATTGTTATATTTATGTATTTGGAAAAACCTTTTTCTTTAATGGATATGGCTTTATGGTGATGTGTAACTTTAAAATGAGATTCTTTATAGCATAACAAAACAAATTAGGCTATGAAATTACAGTTGATTTCCCCCAAAATGAATAAGCGGAGAGGGACGCTTATTCTTTACTGAAGTGTATGCATTACAAAATACTCAAAAATTACTCCTGAATATGCAAAGTATAAACAACCGTTTAATTTGTATAATTCATACTTCAAATTATATGATTTTAAGAATGCCCGACAAAAAGTGAACCCATCCCGAAAACATTCAATATTCCTCTCATATATTGAATCCCATGGTGTTTGTTTACCGACGTACCTACGCATGGATTCGCTTCTACCAAAAGTGATCACGTGATCACTTAAAAATAAAACATTGTTTCCTTCATATGTTAACTGAACACGAAGACGTTTCAACACGACACAACTCAACACGAGTTACCCTAAATTAGATACTTTCCTATATATTTTCCCTGGTATCCAATACTTGGTTGTTGTCTGGTTAGAAAATTTGTCATCCCCCGCCCGCATATTTAAGTGTATATACCTCACAGAACTGTGCAATCTCCATATAGTCTTGACTCTTATCTTTAACTCTCAGTGATTCTTGTCGGTACATTTGCGTTAATTTGATGGCAGTATAGATTGGAGCAGGAGAATTTAAGATAAAATCTTGTGCTGATACATTATTGTTTAACTTGCAACAGATCATCAAATGTGCTAAAAACTGCAACATCAAAGTACAATTTAGAAACATGATCTTAAGCCGGTAATAGACTATCATTTTCGCATCAATGTTTACAGTATGTGATCATATCATTGAAGGTAATCATTAAAAACATAGTGGATTGCCCTTTCATCACGGTTATTACATTTACTTCATACAAAGCAACCATTAATGTCAGAGTTTTATTGAAATAACAAGTAATCATTGAAGAAATAAATTTGAGTCGTGATCAAATTTAACAAGAAGCGCCGCTCGCTTAAAACTCGAGGGCTATACGCATCCATCTTCCCTTAGGTCTTCTCTTATATTTTGGAAAAAACCTTAAAGCTAGTTTCCACCAGATAATTCTACACTGAAGATTAACATGGCTTTGTTAAATGGCTTTATTAAAATGGCTCATTAATGCAGATTAAAATTATTTCTAAACCAAAACCAACTTACCGTCAGGGTTTCTAATTTTTGAATTATTGAATTTTGTACGTTTAGGCCCTTTTACTTCCAGCTCCCCAAAACGAGAAAAAGAAGAAGTGTTGAAATAAAACTTGTTACGATCACGCATTCCAGTATGTATTCATATATACAGTTAGAGAGTTATACACAGGTGCTCAACTTTGAGAAATAAGGGTGTCTGACACTGTTATTTTAAGGCTAAAGTAATAAATTAAATCAACTGATCGTAGTTATCTCGGGTTTTATACAGATTTGACTATCGAGAAGCAACAATAAAAATAAATGTCTCTCCTAGATGCCACTGAACTATTGAGAGATAAATCTTGCTTATAGTGGAAACCAAGAAAAACTTTATTCAAAGGTCAAGATTCGCTAGCACTCATATGCCAACGCCTTGTATCGATTGCCGTTGCTCACGGTCATATTCCAACGCCTTGTATCGATTGCCGTTGCTCACGGTGAAAACCAGGCTTTAAAGTGACATCGATTTCCATGTATGTTTTAGTATAAACACAAGCATTGGTCCTTAAACTATACCCTATTTTAAGCTTTATAAAAACTGGTATTATTGAAGAATTTGTTTACAATGATGCAAAATTTAACAATGATCTTTCACAATTTGCAGTAAAATATACTGTGTTTTCAATGGTCGTTGTAAATTATCACGAAACAAATGACGTAAACATTATAGTCTATTCTAGGATTTATACGTGCCCCAACCTGTAGCTGCAAATCTCCCAAAATAGGAAGAAATTTAGGATGAATTTTCGCACTGGGAAGTGGCAATTCCACACATTATTTTCTTAGTGACTCAAACCTTTTTATCTTGTAGTAGTTCATCAACATCAAATTCATTTAGCAGCAGGAAGCTCATTACATCCAGATGATGATTTTTTGCTGCAAATGCCAAAGATGCTTTCCCCTCCTAAAATTATTAAATTGCAGTACATTACATCACGTTACATCACATTTACATTACATTACATTACAAACATTACATCACATCGCATTACATTACATTACGTCACATTATATTACATTATATTACCTTACATCACATTACATCACATTTACATTACAATACATTACATTACATACATTACATCACATCATATTACATTACATCACGTCACATTACATTACATTACATTATATTACACTATATTACATTATATTACATTATATTACGTTATATTACATTATATTACATTATATTACATTCATTATATTACATTACATACATTGCATTACATTACGTCACATTACATTATGTTATGTTACATTACATTACATCACATTTACATTACATCACATTTACATTGCATTATATTACATCACATTACATCACATCACAGCACATCACATCACATCACATCACATCACATCACATCACATCACATCACATCACATCACATCACATCACATCACATCA
>JANTOQ010973104.1:0-17674 GCA_027564595.1 Bythotiara depressa | reverse complement strand
AGCATTACAAAGAGTTCTACGCAAATTGAAATCTAAAAATGATTGCTTTCTATAGAGAAACTTCAACCTACCATTTACTTTACCTAACACCTTTAAATTAAAAGCATTTTTCACCATTTTTTATGAATTTCAAAATAAATCAAACTTATACTAGCCTTGTAATGAAGTATCATATATTAATTTTACGTATGAAAAGTTTGATTGACTTTATAATCTAAAATGATTACTTTGTTTTCTTGAAACCTAGAAGTACGAGAAATGTTTTGTCATTGTTAAACTAGTAAAACATGTTCTTTTAAAGTTGGACCTTGCTTCATTTTATATATAATTTAGAATGATAACAGTCTTCCATTGTTTCTTATTGTTAATTATTTTACAAGAAAACTTGAATCATAGTTATTCTTTTTCTTTTTCACGATTATACATATAATATTCGACAAATGTTGATCAAACACAACTAGGGAACATTGTAAATAAAAGTAAATATGTGTTAATAAAAGATAATAATACCATTTTTTATTTTCAATGCAAATATTTATTTAGGTACTTATTTGTCTTTATATTCTTAATAGTAGATAAACAAATCTAACGTTGTTTGATTACTCAACTGTCACACAATTTGATCACTTTTTTTATTCGTACTATTCTTACTATTTGCTATTGATGTTCATAAATGTTTTTAATTTTGAATAGGTTAAATACACACCCTATATTGCACGACCGCTACTTGCTCCTACAGCTGATTGGCAAAGGTGGATTTAGTGAAGTGTTTAAGGTATGTTTGTTTTTTAAAACATAGTCCATAAGCTTGTAAGTAGCAGCTCTGCAGAAATTTTTTAGATGATTTGTCATAATGGTAACACTTTCAAAGTAACATTGATTTCATGGCCTTGTGTAGATTGAGTTTGACAGAATGTAAATACTATGAACACACACCTTAAAGGAATGGTGCCAGGAAAAAAAATTGATTCCTAAAAACAAATAATTCAGATTCAGCACATAAAAATTGATAAAGAACAATTATTTTCGTATTTCTAGTTATTTGCTGTGTTTAGTAGTAATGCTGCAAACATTTAATATTTGCAGACTGTGCAAAAGCAGCTAATCAAATAAATTTTGTGACATTGTCGACACAGTTCATAAAATCTTAAGAGACACGTGAATGAGAAGTTTCAAACAGGCTGTTGTAATAAACTTTATTTAGTGGTAATTTTATAAATAAGTCATGTATTCTGGTGACTTTAAATGAATTGTGAACATGAATTTTATCTGGGGAATAAGAAAGCTCAGCTTCCCTTTCCTCCAATGATGAAGACTAAGAAGAAATAGAGGAGATATTGTCTTGCCTCATGGACTTGCAGCCATATCGAACCTGAATGACTCCTAAAAATGCTGCATTTTTGTCAACTTAAAAATATATATTTGAAAAGAAAATATGCCTTTATATTTAAGAATTCTAATTGTGAACGTGTAAATCTTCCATAAAAACTTCCTCGTGGCTGTTTGTTTTTTTCTACTGTTCGTGATCACATCACAACTTCTTCATGGTTTGTTTTTATTCCTTGTGCATGCATTCTCATAAAAGAATTATGTAAACTAGTTTATATGATCTGTAAAAGAACTCATGCACTCGTGCATGTAACTTATTATCCGATACACCAATCATAAAACAATATTTTTTAGCTATCTTGAAAATGTTTTCAATTTTAATAAAAAGAAACAGAAAGAAACAGGATGCACAATGTATATTTCATCCATTACGTTTTTCCAATTAAATTTTCTTAAAAGAAGTTTCGTGGAGATGAGAGTAAACTGCTTGTGTTTTTACTCCATAAGATAAATGATTTACATCAGTTGATTAATTTAAGGTGATATGCCCGAGTCAAGCTGTGCTCAGGAAAGTGCTGGTAGGAAACAAGAGGAGATCACTTGGAAAAATAAATTACAAATAGGTATAGAAACAATTAACAAAATTGTATAATCAGTAAAACGTTTTTCCAATTCTACACAATGTCAAGATAATCATCGAAAATGTAATGAATTCATAAAAAAAATATTTTGATTTGATGTAACAAGCGATGTAAGAAATACTAAGACATAGAGACTTCAAATATCGTTCAAAGCACTGCTCATGACAAACTCTTATAATACTGTCATCTTTTGGTGTTTTGCTCTTTTTAAATTATTCAACCACATTTTCTTCTTAATTTTTTCATCTCGTGGAAGACGGTAAAAGCTTATGCTTTCCTTTTCTACTTTCTTCTTGCTACTTGAATGCTTTTGCAATCCATGGTAGAACAGTAAGCCATCCTGAATTTACATTATTTTGCCTATACATAATTTACTCTACAAAAGCTAAAATGTACATCAATTTTTCACTAACAACATGTTTTACATCAACTGCTCATTAATTAAGTTTGTCGTCAATGATGTCACATGAATTGTCTAAAGCTTACAATTCAAAACCAAGTCTTAAACCCCAAATGTTAACAGTAATTTTATGAGTCTGCGGGGATTTTCCATTTCACAGAATACGTGTTCTAGGCTAATTCATGTGTGCTGAATCCATTTTTGTTGAAATTGGAAAGTGTGAAATCCACGGCACCACTTCTTTAATGCTTTGTACATAGTATACCGGAAAGGAATTAAATAGTTGTTCATTTCTTTGCTATTTTACTTTTTCCAGGTGGTTAATTATTGGAAATGTAATGAATATAATTTTGGTAAAAGCTCCTGGTTCACTCATAAATTATAAAGATTTCCAATGGGAAGTTTAATATAACCAGGAGGTATGCTTATGCATTAAAGGGTTAAAATGGTGTTCATTGTTCAACAAAATTTACATCCACAGTGTTTTGTATAAACTGTTAATGTATTTGTACACAATTTTTATATACAATGGTTTGTAAGCTGCATTCTGCAGGACTTCCCATTCATATTGTGCACCTGGAGTCGTGCCGAAGAGCACGAAATCTTGAATGTCTTGAATTAAAATATGAGACATGCGTGGGTCATTATTAAAGGTAATATTGTACACCAAGCAAATAATATTTCAAGGTCAAACTGATCCTCACCCCACCCTCTCCTCCATTAGCATGTCTGGTTTCTTTGAGGGTTAATAATTGTGCCATTAGTTTGATTTATACTGTATTTATTTATTGTGAAATTATTTGTCTATATACAATGGTAATCAGCACTAAATTATTTTTATAGGGCTTCGATTTAAGGGAACTTCGTTATGTTGCTTGCAAAGTTCATCAACTAAATAAAGACTGGAAAGAAGATAAAAAAGCTAATTATATAAAGTAAGTAAATGAGAAGATACCTCAGTGGTTTACAATGGTTCTTCAACTCGTAGCTTTTATGAAGTAACCAGTTAAGATACCTCAGTGGTTTGCAATCGTTCTTCATCTTGTAGCTTTTATGAAGTAACCTGTTCAGGACAGGCAGTGAAAGGATATTGATTTAACAAAGTGGTTCCTAATTTTGGCTTGCCAATTATAATGAAATAAAACTAGAATAGATTTTCTAGGGTTTTTGACAAGTAAATATAATAATTAATGATAACAAAAGATCAAAAGTTTTAGTTCCTGTAAGAACTAGTTATACTCATAAGGAAACAGTTACTGTAAGAGTGACATGAAACTTGTTCTCTTCTTTATAGACATGCTGTTAGGGAATACACTATCCATAGATCACTTAATCATCCTGTAAGTACTGTATTCTGCATAACTCGTTCTTGAATTTGTCGTGTTTTAAATGGAAATTTGAAATCTAGTTGGGATATTTCACCAAGCAGTTTAGATTTTGAAATATAAGAGTAGTCAACATTCTATAAAGATGTATGGATATGGATAGGTCAGTACATTGAAATATGAATATCGATTGACTTGACATACCAGAGTAATACAACTTTCATTCCTTGTTTTCCTTGAGGAACCTGTACATCAAGATTGGATATGTAGGAATCATTAAAGTGTCATTTTCTTGCCCAAACTATGTGATTAGTATTCTATGTCATCCTCAAACTCAATAAATTTTTATAATATCTTATTTATTTTAAATTTTAAATTACACAATTTTCATCATTTCTAATATTTGCAATATGATATTTTAAAATAACAATTAAGGACAATTTCCCAAAATGTTTAGAGCTTACAGGTCAATAGTGAAATGTGTGAACATTATAAAAAACATGCATCTCGAATACATAAATACACAATTTCAGAGTTCATGAAGCCATATTGTAAGTGAGGTGTATATCATCGATTTGGGTGCATTATTTGCATGCAATGCCCATTTTAAAAATGTTTTAAAATGTTAAAGGAGGCTCTCAAGTAGTGAACAAAAAACTATGCCCTTTTAACCCTATTAAGCCTGGGGAGAGTCATTTTTGCCTGTGGAAAATTAAAACTTTAATAACTTTAGATTGCATAAAGTTATAAACTTGAAATTTTGTGACTTTTCCTAAGTTTCTATAAGAAGCAAAATGGTGCAAAAAAATTTCAACAAATTTCCACCTGTCGGGGTAATGTCTTCAAAAGTATTTTTTGCTGAAAATATCAAAAACCATATTCTCTCTAAGGCATTATTTTGTATTTTTAGCAATAGAGTGACTGTGATTATAACATATATACTTAATGTTTGTAGCATAGCTGATTATATATTTAGACCTAATTGTCAAGACAATAGTCCATAGTGACTTTGATAAAAATTCTGAAGCTTAATTTTCCATACAGATCAAGAGATATAATGCTAGGATCTACAGCCAGACGTCTCTTATGCCTCCACTTCACTACCACTCCTACAAGAGTGTAACAGTACAAAGAAATGTTTATTTTATAGAACACAAAGTATTTTATAGCAAAGTGAGATTGTGTAGAAAAAGGGCTGCTTGAATTGAATGGTCAAACCCTTATAACAAGTCTAGTAGGAAGGTTTTGACCAAAGGACGTAATTTGTATTACTTGAAGCAAAGTCATCTGTCAATGAAATTTTTTTTTAAATATGTATGACAAATGAAATACCATTACACAGGGAGCATTTGCAAAAATTAAAGACAAAACTAGAAATTAGAGAATAGCGCCTCTAAAGTTAATTTTCAAGGTGGTGTTGAGAACTCAAAGTGGTGTATACATATATATACTGCATTAATGTTACAAAGTATTGTTAATTGGTTTATTACTTAAAATAACAATTTAATCTAAAAGTAGTAGGTTCATGTACCCTAATCATGAAACTTTATTTTCTTTCAGAGAATCGTTACCTTACATGATGTTTTTGAAATAGATTCCAACAGGTAAGAGGCCTTTATATTCTTCTTGTGAGTCTGTTTTATGAATGTTAATTATGATTGGCAACTGATGATGTTTCTGGCATATCAAGACTGTTTTGTTCCAAGACCTTCTGTGTTCTCTTGTGAATGTATTTTGTTAATATTGTAAATATGGTCATCAATTGCTGCAATTATTATTTTTTTAATGGTCTGTATTATATTTTATTGTTATTCTCTGTTTTAGTTTTGTTACAGTATTAGAGTACTGTGATGGGAATGACTTAGACTTTATGTTGAAACAATACAAAGTAATACCTGAAAAGGAGGTTAGTATGTATTCTAATACTTTAGTTAATAATTTCAGAGCATAGTTATCAGTGATAAGTCCAGTGAACATAGACCATGTTCCTTTCAACTGTTTAGTAATTTTTACATAAAAAATGTTCCTTTCTTTTGAGTTCAATTCTTGATTCCCAATCAAAACAAACCACCTTCCAAGGTAGATTATATTGACTGTTTTTATGAAATCATTGTACATCAAATATTGACGAGCAGTAGGCCACAAAAACAAAAAAAATAACAAAAAAGCCTCAGCAAGCCAGTAAATCATGGAGTGGCAACATTGAGTTTTCAGTGTAAAAACTATTTCTCAGTCAGCAAAAAACACTGTCTCGTTGGACACAACATTTAAAACAATAAATAAATAAATAAATACAAAAGCTGAATATTTTCCAGTAATGCCTTCATGAAAAGTTGAAATTTTGCAATTTATTGAGATCAAATCATTGCTGTGGAATATTCCATAGTGAATATATAGGATAAGAATGATGTACATGCTACTGTGTTCTGAATAACTATTTTTATGTTTATATTTATATCATATTTTTAACATATATGTTTAAACAATTATTTCATAATCCTTTAGTGCCTGTTGTCACCCCTGGATATGAATAAAATCATTACTCATTTCTATGCAATTTTGCTATTTCCAGGGGGCTAGTTGCTGGAAATATAAGGGAAAATAAAGTTGCTAAAACCTCTTTTATTTTTTTTTCCGTTTCTGTAAATAAAAACATTTTTATGAACAAAGGGTATAAAATTGAGAATCCATGTTTTTCTATTTTCATAAAATCAAAATAAATGTCTTAAAATTAATGCCAAACATTTTCTGTTTGAAAATTAGCCAAAATAATTTGTCAAATGTTGTGTCTTGTTATAAAGGATTTCTATTCTGAATATTTCCATAAATGAATAACTTGTTCTTCTTTTTCCTTTTTAGACACGCGCCATTATGATGCAGGTAACTAAATTTAAATTCATATGTTATATCAGGAATTTATGAAATGTGTGCTCTCTAAAGGTTTCATCAAACATTAGAAGCAGCAAGAGTTTAAATTACTAATATAATTTAAGGTGAAGTCCTATCTAAAATGAAACTTTTCAGAATTAAAGATCTTCGAAAATGAGGAATGTCTCTTATTAAATTTGTGAAAAATCACTTTTCATTCTTGAGATGTGTTTAATATTTTCATATTCCAAGCATTTGCTCTTGGCGAAATTGTCTAGTGTAATGTTTTAGGGAGAATTACACACTGATTTTACACACTTATGAAAGTGTTAAGGAGAATCAGCTTATGTGAATTTGAATATGTTGTAATGTCACAACACTAGCTCCCAGACCCTGCAAGATTTCTGCCAACAAGATACCTTAGGAACCAAATGATTGATAATCATAAGCAAAAGCCTGGGTTCTTTGAATAAAGTACATTTTTACATTGACAAGCATTTGTCAAAATTGATATATCATTTTTATCTTTTTTTATTATATTACATTATATTTGCAATTTATAGCAGTGTGGATGTGCATATGAATCCATATATTTACAGTAAAAAACACTTTAAGGTGTGGTTAATAATGTTCTATAACTCTGTGTCCATCTGTTGTAGTTGAAGGGGTGGTTTGGTCTCAGAGAAAACTGTTTAAGTTGTAAGAGCTGTAAAATTGTTGCAAGTTATTTTTAAATTTTTTGTGATTACAAGTTAGCTTTTTATGCTCACATTTTCCCAGTTTTCACACTAAGCTTAGGTTTCGATGATGTCATTGACGTCAAACTTTCAGTGAGCCAAACCATAGCAAGAAACATACAATAATTCTCTTTATTTGTTAAAGACATTTAAACATTTTGTCGGCTTTATTTTAGACAAGGACAAATTTAAGCACTTTTTGTAATCAACAACAAGTATATTTTACTGTAAAACAGATTTTCTCGTGACTTCTCTAGGCTCAATTCATCGGTATATAAAATTTACATGGAAAATTAAACATGCATCAAAGTTTGCAACAAAGAAAAGTGCTCATTAGTAGCCAGCTTTAAAATGATATTCCAAATTTTACAAGTATTTGTCAATTTAAAAATCTAATTTTAAAGCACCAAACTTTTATATTTACAGAGTAATTATTTGTAAAGTAAAAGTAATAGGAAAGAAGGATCTTCGGAAAGAGTTTTTTGTAGCATATATATATATATATACTATTATTTTTTAACTAACAATAGCAAAGTTTAATATTTTCATTATTATTATTTCTGTAGTTGTAATGTTTCAATATTTTCATGCCTTTAGTATTCATTGTTAGATATCAATTCTGTGCTCTAAAATAAGTCATTTGGGTAATTGTTTGTGTCAATTCTCTGCCTAAAGGCACTATTGGCAAAACATTCTGAAATGTATTAACTTACCAAGAGTAAAAAAAAGGTAAATAAAATTTAGAAACTTGCAGTTTACCTTAAAAGATAAGACCTGTTTCCAATCAAGAAAAAATTTCCCAAACCAGAAAAATTTCCTCATTATGCATGCCAGGGCCAAAAATTCTAAAACCACTCTAATCAATAAGAACAGCAAGATTACTACACCTACCGTACCGAGGCTACCATTTTGAATATTTTTTATTTTTCTACGATCAACATTAAAACCAATCATGATAAATATTGGAGGGGTAAAGATTACCCTATATGGTCAAAATCTTCTTATTTTTCCAGATTTGAAAACGCCATTAAATTACTTCCAATGCAGATATGCCTTTGATACTTTGCTTGCTGGCTTATATTTCTATAAAGAATTCAAATCTGCTGTCGGTTTTAATGTGGCAGAAACCGAAAAAGTGTTCAATGGTAACCTCTTAAGTACGAAAGGTGTGATTAACAGTTTCCTTTATCGTGATGACTGTTCTGGTCTAGGTTTTATCCCTTTCCTCTTTTCATCAGTACCTTAAAGTCTAAACTTAATCTAAAATTCGAATATATCTGCTTAAATGGAGTGTGTTTGTTATATGCTACTTGGTGGGAAGATAAAATGAGTACACTTTCCATGCTTTAACAGTTAAGGCATGATAGCATGTTAGCACACAAAGAACCGACCATGCAAAAAAGTTAGTACATAACCATACAAAGCATGTAAGAAAAGTATGCAAAACAAATTAGCACGCGTAACCCTGCAAAGCATGAGTAGAATATAAATAATCACACTTATTTATTGTATGCATCAAAATGTTCATCTTTGAGCTAGTTTTGAGGGTGATGCTGGCTGTTCAAGG
This sequence comes from Bythotiara depressa, assembly GCA_027564595.1. NCBI lineage: Eukaryota > Metazoa > Cnidaria > Hydrozoa > Anthoathecata > Bythotiaridae > Bythotiara > Bythotiara depressa. The sequence goes on along the minus strand of JANTOQ010973104.1, from coordinate 8,807 downwards.
AAAATAAAATAAGTTAGGTTTTTTTTTTTTCAGCATGTGTGACCATTATACATGCAATACATACACAATAAACATAGAACAGGCTGCAATAATTTTAGTTCTTAATTATGTTTAACTGGCCAAAATATTAATCTATTTAGCAGCTATTGATGGATTTTTAGCAGGTTGAGTTTACATCGGTTAACCCAGGTAGATTCTTCAAGATTTTGGCGAATTTTTTGTCTGACATGCACTCTTTGATGAATTCCAATTTCTTTTCAGCATTGGTTTTTTCTCATCTTTGAGATTTTTTTCTTGAAAGTTTGTATTTTGTAAATAAACTATGTCATAGAGAATTCATCTATGCGTAAATAATTATAGTAGTTTTGAAAGTCTGTAATTTTTTTTTATATTCCTGTCTTGAGGGAAAACGCTCCTTACTGGAAGCAAGCCTTTGGGTACCTTGGTAACTGAAATCTCCTTGATGGTTAAGCCTTTAGGTACCTTGGTAACTGAAATCTCCTTGATGGTTCAGTACAGGTGGTCAAGAAGCAGTGGCTACATTCATTTAAGACTTTAGTGAGTTTTGTGGGATCATAGAACATGATTTCCTGTCCACTCGCCCCATCATTCTCTCTTCTTGTTACTGTAATCTAAAAGGTATAAGACAGAAATAATATCTTAAAAACCTCAACTTGATTGCAATTAATGTATATATATGTAGTAATTTGTTATTAATTCTCTTTGTATAATTTAAAATTTTTTTAGGTTGTCAGTGCGTTGAAATATTTAAATGAAAGAAAACCTCCTGTTATCCATTATGATCTAAAGCCAGGTTAGTACACTCTTTCATCAATTGCAAAAATTTAACATTTACTCTGATTTTTTACTGCTATTTAGGGTTGAGTTGCAGCAGTAAAAATGGGGGAGAAGTTCCCTATTTTTAACATTTCTTGTTTGTTTGTTTTCCGTTAGTGTACAAATAGAACCTCCCGGTTGCAGTAAACTAATTATTAAAAATAAGGGGGCTTTATCATTTTTACAAATAATTTCAGATATTTTCAATATTCAATATTGTATCATTACAAATAATTAAATTATATTCCAAGTGACAACATTTATTAAATGGATTTCCTCTGCAACAAAGTTATGAATAATAAAGCAACACTTTAAGTGGATAAAATTTTACATGGAGAAATCTTTGCCGATTTGCGGGGAGAACTTTTCGCAGCTGTGCTGTTGGCACCAGTTTTTGCGTGGATAAATTTTTGCTGATTAAAAACTTGAAGGGTTTCTGTGTAGGCAAATTTTGCGGTCCCAACAAAATAAAAACGGTGAAAAAATAAAATGTCAATGAAATGTCGTTTTTCGTGTTACATCGTACAAGTACGATATTGATCAAGAAATGTTCGCTAACATCAATTTACCTTGATTTAAGAACGTATCTTCGGTTGTGTTGTTCTTAAACGGATCCTGAACTAGTGTATTTTGTAGTATACAGTAAATACGAAAGTCAATAAAGCAATCCTTTTTTTCGAAATTAATTCAAGTTTCATTTAAAAAATGAGACTACTGTTCATGCATTTGGAGTAAAGCTGATAGTTTGAGTGTCCATGACCTTAAAAGAGAAGTTGGGAACAAGGACTGGTTGTTGTTTTTTTAATTAGAATTTGCGCGGATTAATTTTTACGGATCTGCAATTTTTCAAGATTTAACGTGGATAAAGTTTTACGGACATTACAATTCGTCGTTTTTTGCGTGGATAAAGTTTTGCGTAAAATGGGGAAATCGGCGCAAATTTATCCACGCATAAAGTTGTCCACTTAAGGTAGTGTTGAAATATATACTAATTTGAATTTACATTTCCACCATATGGCAAATTAACCGCATAAACATATAATTACCGCAGCTCCTTGCCGCTTGTTTTGATACCATGACAATTGAGTGTTTAAATGGACGTCATGGTGAAGTAAAGATGCGAAGGAGAGGAGCTTCAATTCTTCGATATAAGTTATTTTTGCAGTAAGAAATGCCTTTTATCATACAGTTATAAAGCTCAATTTTCACATACTAAAAGGTATGCCCACACTGAGAAAATTTTTATTCACCTTTGCTGATCCAGCAGCAAGATTCTTTCTAATATTATGATGATGTAAAAAAGCAAAATCCGTCCATATTTAAGACCATTACGTCCGTATAGAGAAATAGTCGTTTCTGAAAAGACAGTGAATGGGAAACAAAATAAAATGGCAGAAGGACGATGGAACAAAGTTTAATTGCGTATTTTTTCCACTGGATGTAACATTTAACAAAAATTATTTTTTTCTAGAATTTTTTTAAAGTTCAATTGATTTTTGTAGAGGACAATTCCTTTTAAAGTCCCTACAAGGTTGTGTGCGAGATTTCCTGTATTTTTCCCTTCCGTTTCTATTGCAAGAATCATTGATTTTAGGTAATATTCTTCTCGGCAGTGGTCTCCTGAGCTGGGAAGTGAAATTAACAGATTTTGGTCTTAGTAAGATACTACCAGAAGACACGGAATCGGACAGTATGGACTTAACGTCACAGGGAGCTGGAACGTATTGGTACTTACCCCCTGAATGTTTTGTGGTTGGTAAGGCTCCCCCAAAGATCTCTTCTAAGGTGAGATGCAAAAGCGTTTTTAAATCAGCACTGCTGAGGAAAGCATTAGTTATCGTATTATATGGTATTGTATAGTAATATATTATAGTACTTTCTATTATATGGAAATCTCATACTTAAGGCTGTACGTGTAAGGTTTGTAGATGCGCTCTGAAATTTTGTAAAAGAAAACTTGTTGCGTACACGTTTACTCTGTTATCGAATTCTTTAAAATATAGGATCCAAAAACGATGTTAGCAGAATATTATGGCTATTGATCTAGTTTTATAAAATAACAGGATATTTTGTTGAGAGAAAGCAATTGCATATTGTTTGGTATTTTTCTATCAGTAAATATTTCAAGTATTTGCTACAAACTACAGTTAGTGATGTTAAAATTAACGTGTTTTTTAGGTTGACGTTTGGTCAGTGGGGATTATATTTTATCAAGCTCTCTACGGAAGGAAGGTATATAGAGTTATCTTTATCTATCCAAATGAAACTAGTTCATACCAAACTTCATTCCGCATTTCTTTTATTTAATCTTGCCAATGATTTATATCGTAATTTGAAATCAATTATATCGTTTCAGCCATTTGGACACAATTTATCGCAAGCCAGCATACTTGAACAAAACACTATTTTAAAAGCTACGAATATCGACTTCCCGAGCAAGCCTGCTGTAAGCCAGGAAGCTAAGGTATTTAGATGGTTTTTTTCTGTGTAGGAAACAGTCCATTAGTAATGTATCAGGTTTTAATTAAATTACTTAATGGGATTCTCCACTAAAAGAACAAGTCTTTAGCGTACGATACACATTTATCAGATTTTGAAAGCCGTTAAGGTTTCTTTCTCCTTAGCGTTATATTCAATTATATGCGGTAGGGTGTACAGTGTTATTAATAAAGCTATCGGGCTATTCCAGTTTTATCCATATGGGGCTCATAGATGTAAATATTTTGAAATATCTTCGAGTAGTAGTAACTTATGATAAAACGTAATTTCGTATAAATTAACTGTACAATTCAGGAAATGTTGTAAATGAACCCCCTGAAAAAAAGCAGTTGAGATGATACTACTGATATCCCCCTGGAAAATATAAAATACGAAGTGTCTGGAAATTTTCCATGACTCAGTGTGGATAATGGAGTAGTCATTTTGCCTTCTGTTAAAATGTTCTTTATATCATGTCTCATTTCTAGAATTTCATAAGAAAATGTCTGACGTATAAGAAAGATGACAGAGTGGACGTGTTTGGTTTGGCCGATGATCCATATTTGAAACCAAAGAAACCGCAAGCTCCAGCCAAAAAGCTGGAACAGCAGCAACTAAGTAACAGTTCTACAATCATTTCAAATTCAAGAGTTTCCTGTAGTGAGTCAGTTTCTCCGTCGACCTCCTCAAACTAACGGATGAGTCATCGTGTAACGAGCTTGTTGGTGCTGGAGATAAACCCGCGGTAGCGAAGACGGAGCAAATAGCTAAATTCACGGTAGCGAATAGATGCATTTGTATGTCAGGCAACACATCAAAGAAATATGATTTAACGTATGTGTGTGTCCTGATTGGATGATATTTGGGGATGCCAACGAAAGAACCTCGTGTGTACATCTCACACCTCCTACTACACACCTTTACTTCCATAATTACTGAAACAACACTGTAGTCTGTAGGTCCAGAAAGATTTGCTCGCTAACGTAGTCACTGATTATCATCCCGATGCAGGACAATAAAAAAGAAAATATGGAATCATTACCATCAAGTAATGACAGTTGAAATTTCTCTCCATCGTGTTCCAACGTTTTGTTTGAAGAAATTTAACGTATTTTTATACCCAGAGAATCTAACGGGACTTCACTGATGAAACACTCTTAGTCAACTTTCCTTCTCTTAGTGCGGAAGTATTTTCTTTGATTGCGATTTGTTAGCATGACTTATTGACAGCCACCCTGTTGTGTGATGTTTTTTGCACAACCTGTGTGGTGCAGCTTAAATGCATTATCACATCGGTACACGTACATTGTGAAATTTTGGGGGGAAATGTTAAATACTCTAGAAAATAGTGTAGTTTGGCTTGGTTTAAAAGGTTTTGGTGATAGATTAAAGACGTGTATGCTTACATGAGTTCGATAATATTGCACAAACAATTTGACAAAATCGTAGACAAAAATAATTGTTTTCTGTTCAGTAATTACACATTGCTATCCGGTCACTTTCACTAAGACGCAATTCTGTAAACGTGTGAACACAAATCGTGAAGGTTTCTGTTCCAGTTAGTCATTGTAAGATGATAATGGTTTGTTAGCTGTCAGAAAATTTATCTAAATGGGAGTAATTAAACTTGTTCTGTTAACCTCTTTCTACTGTAATCCCTTTACAGGTTGCGTGATATAGAGAATAATGATCGTTCGAGATATTTTTTGTCGCAACAACCTTTTTTGTTACCTAAGTATACCAGAAGGTATAACAACATTGAAGCGCATGTTTTAGCAAATTGTTATTTTCCTCTGATGCTTGAAAGTATTAACCTTAAAATGTGTGCTTCATGTAAGGTCATGACCTTCTGATTGCTTTTCTTGCTAAAGTTTATTTCCTGTAGTTTTATTCCAGGTAGCAAGCACACTTTGTACCATCTTCGCTGAACTTTGACGTTAAATGTTAATCTAAGAAATTGTAATATGATTGAAGGATTCGCTACAAGCAGTCTAAAAATAAAACGTGTATCATACAAGACTCGTGTATGTTCCCACCGAAGCGTGTCTAATCCTTTAGTATCTCACTCTCCATCCCCCGGTTATATGAACCATTATCATTTTCAAGTTAACCAGGTGGTCTTGCCTTTATTTCTCTTTTAGTTCCAATAATTAAATCACATGAGTGATAATTTGTTTCATTTTGGGGGACAATAGGTATATTAATGGGTTAAATATGGCGTCGATTTGGTGGCGCAGTACTTACAATTATTCATCAGTGTTCTCTGCTAGTACAGACAAACTATGTTTTTTCTACTCTGTTAAGGTGCACATTCTTTGCATGAACCCTACAGTCATTTGTCCAACATTCCATTTTGCTATCTCAACTGTTCATACAATATTTATACACATGTCTCCTAAGTTTGTACCTCCTATGATATTGCATTAAATTTGGATTGTCTCGGTTTTGGATATTTTATTATATACAAAACCAAAATTCTATACATCGGATCATAAGCTTATAATATAGTGGGAGCTTGTAACTATACTTATATCGATCGCTAGTTGACCCAGTGTATTCGCATATAAATGAAGGTTTTTTTAACGTTTCTATAACGGATACCGCGCGTTGTTCTTTTCACGTTTGGGATAATTCGAGAAAGGTTATTATCAGCCATAAAAATTATCGTGTCCTATATTAGAAAAATATCTTCTTTTTAAATATTGACCTAAGCTATTAGTGTTTCACGCGACTAGGGAACATTTTTAATCTCCTGGAGTCGCTGTGATATAAGAAAGATTATAGTATAGGCTCCACTTCCGTTATAAGCTTCTGGATTACATGATGTCTTCACGATTTCGAATGTTCTTTGTTTTATATTTTGTAAGAAATTATTGCGGCAATGTGTTACTAGTTCTCGTTGAGCGTTACAATCAACCATTCTTCACAAAATACGTTTGTCACAACAAAACTTTTCGAAATTGCCGAACTTGTACATAATAAACAAATAAGAATAAAAATAAGATCTCAGGTTATAATGTTTCATTTTTTCATCGGTAGTCTCTAAGAGGTATCGATGTTTCTTTTTTGTTCCGTATGATTGTCCTTGGTAAATGTATCCATAAAGGCCGATTTCCAATCAAGATTTCTTTTTCTACGCATGCGCAATTTTACTTTTAGAAAATGTTACTGAGCGTGTGCTCTGTTACATAATCATGTCTTACGTAACTACTCATGCCCAATAGCATTTTCCGCAACTTTCATGGATGACCACGGTCATCATCTTGCGACGTCACCATTTCATGGGTCTAATAATTTATTGTAATCAGTCCAGTGCAAAAACCTAATTATGACTTCCTTGTGTTTCTCAAACAAACGGGGTTTGGAAAGATTATGTTTCGTTACTTTTATTTTCCCTAGGAGAATTTTCTTGGTTGTTCCACCGCTTTCTGAGCACCGTTGCGGCGTATATGTCATTTGCTTATGTCTACAATCGCAAAGATAAATTGCTACTATAATCCTGGTTTATAATTAATAATGATTGGAAGGTGGCAAATTGGCCATCAACATGTGACGCAAAATTTGGAAAAAATATAGGGACAGAGCACGCAACATTTTCTGTTTACTTTTTAAACTTAGATCTTGAGTAGTTTGCTTGTAAAATCCCCGTGGTTATTTAGTGCGATTCAATTCACCTCAAGGCTAGGTGTCAAAATAACAAAAAACAATGTTCCACAAGTGATCAGACGTCCATATACCTAAAGAGAATAAAGCATACATTATTTATTCACCAAAAACAGTTTTCTTGTAGTACAGATGGAGGGGTGTCATGAGAATTAAGGGTTTGTGACAAAACACTTAAGTCATAGTGTTTGTTATTTGTTTTGTTTTTTACGAGAACTCAGGCAGAAATGAAGGTTTCGACCTTTATTCACTTTTTGTGGACAAATTTATAGCGATAAATTTTAAGGACTTGTGGCCTTTTTAGACACCAGTCATGTTTTGCCACTTTTCCTCAAATGTGAAAAAAACAAGAACGGCTGTAGGTAGAACGCAAGTACCAATCTTTTCTAGAGAAAAACGTCGAAAATTGTACAGATTTCATTGTTTTGTGACGTCACAATGGACCAATTATTTATTTAAAATATTTATACCTGGTGGGTCATCATCATCATCACTGCCTGTGTATTTTCGGGAGAGAAAAAATCAGACAAAACTGCAATTATTTCAATGACTGGAGTGTTTTGTCACAAACCCTTAATTCTCTTGAGACCCCTCCAAGTTCCCCTACCCTGTTCAACCACGTTTACTTCGTTATCAAAGTACCTCAGATCCGCGTGTCTTTAAGTTGTTGGTAAACTGAAAAGAAAAAGTTTAACTCTTTTTAAGGTCTTTCTATCTGTATTCACTCAAACATCGCTTGTGGGATTAACCAAAACGAGTTCATTTTGGTTAATCAGGCATCTTTGGCCATGCATTTATTACTAAGAAGATTGATTCATCGTTCTTTAAAATATATATATGTTCGTTTCGTGATGGAATGCGCGAATACTGAGAAGAACAAGAAGTTTCCTTCAGGCGGCGCGGAGAAAAGTTGTAAATCTGATCCAAGTATGAAAGGAACCTAAAAGTGAACATTTTTGTGACGGATTGCCGGGTAGGGTCACTTCAACCTCGTTGGCCTTTTTTCCATTTTGATATAACTTATGGCGCAATTGGAATCAGTAAGAAAAAAAGGCCCTGGAACAAGGTTGAGGTCACTTCCATCATTATTTATGAGCAAAATTGTATTAAAAGAAAATAATTAATTACATTAAATGTAAATAATTTTTAGTCCCTTTACTTTCTTGCTTAAATACTTTTTCTTTATACGTGTCCGAAACTGGGAACCTCCACCCTACACAAAATATTTGAGACTTGTGGTAAGTCCATTTCATGTTCCCTCGCTAGAGCGTCCATGAAGTGTTGACCTCTCAGTAGAGTCACACAAGCCAGTGTATTTTCATCAGTGTTCTTAATTCATTTATTTTTCAATTTCTTCATGACCTCTCAAAATCCCATTCCGAGGGAGGGTTCCCTTTTAACCCGTTCTGTAGGATTCATGGTTGCTTCAGTTACAAAATATCAAGTGATTCTTTATGTTCATAGACACTATTTCATTAGTTGTGGAACTCATTTTGATTATTTTGGGGTCTTGTCTCAGTATGTATGTGCAAGATTGTCCTAGGATTGTGCATACTAATGTATTTTCCACAAACCCTCTGAATGTGTCCGTACTTCCATAGTCTATGGTACTTCACATGTTTAAAGCCGCAATTTTGATGCCAGCCTCGTACCCAGCCCTGTTCTTTTTCGATATCATTTATCAAATCTTTTCAAAGAAAATAAGTAAAAATGGCCCTGGGGACGCAGGTGTTTTGAGGCCAGTGAGGCACCCCCAACCTCGTTCCCAGGGTCTCTTTCTCTTTTTGATATCGGAAGGCTATCCTCAAGTAAAAAAAGGAAAAGAAGCC
>JANTOQ010971994.1:0-17679 GCA_027564595.1 Bythotiara depressa | reverse complement strand
ATATTTATTCTTTGTGGTACTAAATGATTTATGTTACTAAATGATTTAGCAATCAGTTGGATATTAAGACCGGTTTACACTCAGAAAATTTATCCCTACACAGATATCATCCACTAAAGTTTCTCGAGGATAAAAAAACACTTTTTTCTGTCCCGATAAATTTTCTTGAGTGTATACCGGAATTTTATACAGACATACCATTGTGCTTATCTTAACAGATCTGTATTCTTTTATATGTTACTTTGTTATAAAATCAGAGTTATATTATGATTCTCAGTGGATCTATTATTATAATATTTAAGATCAAATCTAGACAAGTATTTTCAACTGTATCAATATAGAATTGAATCTAACATTATCTTCGTTTATTATATACCACCTACAGAGATATTAAAACTATAGTAGTTCGTTTCGTATCAATGAGATATACCGTTTTATATATGTACCCCCTATGGATATAAAAAAATTATATTCAAATATTCAATCGTGAACCTCGTTCCCAGGGAATTTTTCCGTGTTGCTACGAGCAGACTTCTTCCGTCTTCCATATCAAAATGTATAGAACCATCTTATTTTAGACTGGAGTATTGATTGACATGCATTTTATTATGTTACTGTCGGTTTTTGTCAATTTACCTTTTTAAAAGGAAGTAAACGAGTTAGTTTCGATAACTAAATAACATAAGTTTAACGTTTTGTATAGTGACATTCAAAAACAAAAATGTTTGTTGACTTTTCAACAGATTTTTGAGGCTCATATCTTATCTTCATCTTTTGACAAATCAATATTGTGTTGATCTTAACCCTATACTGGCAGAGGGAAATATGACAAAATAACAAGAAAAATGCATTTTTGTTGTTGTGGACGTAACCGGGGCGTTGGTGGGCGTAAGAGGGATGTAGATTGGGCGCAAAAGGGCGCACACCCTTATCTAATGTCGCTTGGCTAATAAACTGTTATCACTATTTGTTGTACAGGCAAAGTGTTTCTCAAAAACAATTTTTTTGGATTTTCTACAATAGAGCTTACAATAAAAGGGCGTGGCAGACTTCCTGTCAATATATTTTGAATGTTTTTTTGCATGATCATACTACAAATAGATAAAAACTCAGCTACTAGAAGTTTCAGGGCAAAGGCAAATCTCTATCAAAAGTTAAATTAGAAAATCCGCGGGGTAGGGCATCCCCACCTGCAATGATACGGTTAACGATCAAATCTGGCTACCAGATAATTTGATTAAACACGAAGACGTTGACATCTGTGTATGTATATGTATATGTATTAGGAAATGGTTCCAAATGTATCTTTTCGATCGTAGTTTTCGATAGGTCTACCCAAGGTGGGTCTCATTCACTTTAGTACTGGACCATTGTACGACATTGTAACGTTTTGAAAGTCAATAATGCAGTTAAAAAGGCATCTTCAAAGGCTTGCCACTGAGAACATTGATACGTGTGATCCGAGTAGGCTTTTATCAACATCTATCACAATCCTGTATTTTTGTATACTTAACTGAAAGATTCGTGAAATGATTTATCTTCCTGTTATCTGTTGATTGGTAGAAAAATTCATATTAAGTTACCATCAAGGAAAAGTTTTCATTCCGTTTTGGCTTATCAACACAGTGATTCAGCCGGTTATTTTGAAATAATTGTGACTTGTGATGAGATGAAAACAAATTGCGTTCCGTTTAATAAGTGCTCTTCTGAAACAACCGGTCTATGTTAATAACCCGGACATGTTGATTAAATGTGTCCGTTTATTGTAACATTGATTAAAAAAATTTAAAATATTTTAATAGTCCAATGTTTCAATGACGTTTCATGCTTCAAGAGAGTATCTGATATTAATGGTATAGTATATTAGTAGTACTAGTATATTAATTGATATATGTTGTGTGCGTCACTAGTCCGGTAATATGCAATATTTGCCCTCGTCAGCTAGGGGTGCGGTCATGTATCGTGTGCATGTTTGTAAAGTATCATTGATACACGTAGTCTAAATAGAAAAAAAGAAGAAAAAATAGAGTATCTAAATGCTTTTGTAGTACTTATGTCACAAAACAAAAAACTCAATTACTTTCACATCATTGAGGAGAATTTACATTATTTGTCACGTTTCATGAAGTGCTAGCGCCATATTCATAAGCAGGTTAAAAAGTAAAGGGGAAAAGGAAATAAATAACGTATGTTATGCTGTTCCCTACTAATTTTAAACTAGCCACCCCCCATACACACACACTCACACACACACACACTTTTTTATTAAATAGCTTTTGTAAATGTCGATTATTCAGTAGTGCTCAAAATGATGCAATAGGTTTTATGATAAATAAAATAATAAAACCATGCTGCTTGGGGAATTCCTTTTATAGACATTTAAACAGGTTTCGCAAGTTTTATACGTTATATATGGCACATTAGGTGCATTTTCCGATGATCTAGAGTACTCTAACTCAAAATATTTTTAAAACGTTCCTACGGCATTAGCCCTTTGTTTTCAGCTAAAACTTTCACTTTATTTGACTCCCCTCCTATCCAAAGCTATAAAATATTGATTTGGGATTATTCATATAAAGATAACACCCAGATGTAATTATCGGCTGTTTCAACATAACCGATGTTATTCGTGATTATAACTCATTGACGAAATGTAATCACAAGTTTTTTTCTGTTGTGTAATCTTACATCGTCGTAACTTTCAAATCCATACAATTAATGGCACTGTGCAACAAACTGATTGTTGGTTTGTATTAGTGATATATTTATACTACTATGTAAACACCAACTTTAAATAAAGATATCTAATCTAATCTAATCTAATAAACTGAAGTAATTCGTGGTATTACCATACGTAGTTTACGGCGGGTAGGGAAAGAAATATATATCTCTTACAAATAGCGGTGCACGTGCTCCTCTTATCCCTGGTAAATTACGTACCTTAATTGCTGTTAATTTCGCGCAGCACAATTTGTTGTGCGTCTTTAAATTCGCGCATATTAAATTCGCGCATCTATAAAAGTGTTTTCACATAAATACCTAAGAGAGTGAGACAAATCAAGGAGATTAAGTTCACACATCAAATTATCTTTCTAAAAACCTATACAAACCTATAGCAAACGGAAGATTTTGAGCTTTTGTGATGTTTATCATCAGAGTTAATGTCATAGAATTCACAATGTGTATAAGGATTTTCGTGTTAATAAAACTCCATAATTTCTTTTGGCTGAAATTCAGGATTTTCTCCTTTTTTGCACCTCATGGTGCGCGAAAATTAATGCTGCGCGAATATACCTGCACTTCAAGTAGTTAAGTATTAAGGCTACGCCTATCATCAGCGTGTAGCAGGAAAATGTGAAAATCGTCACTGTCAATATAAACGGCGCCGCCTCAAAATAAATATCTTGTTTATTGAAATTAATGTTACCTGTAATCTAATTAACAATTATAAGTTAATTAACGTGACTCGATCGGTTAAAACGTTTTGTGGTTCCGGTGAGCGTGGTAATGATTTCTTCTTATCACCTACCGCAAGTTTTTAATTTCCCACTTCTTATTTCCTAACACTGCACCTGTTTCCTATCGGAAGAGATATCATCTCCACTATAATCTCTTTACTTCCTTCATCAATTCTTGTTTACAGGAGCATGTTGGTTTCAGCAATATTGGAAACAGACAAGTTTCCCGTATTTCAAAACAGTATGTATAATTCATTAACTCTTTAATGGATAAGCATACCTCCTGGTTATATTAAACTTCCATTGGAAACTTGTTTAATCTTATGAAGAACCATTTCCAACAATTAAACTCTTGGGAAAGCAAATAGTAAAGAAATGGCCAATGATTTAATTCCTTTTAGGGGACGCTATGCATTAAAGGGTAATGTTTGGTTGTTATTATTAGTTTCTCTTTATGTTATTAGGGTAAAACAGTACACGCAAATTACTTCATTACAATTCATCAGGGACTGGTCACATTTACTATTATTTACTTTATTGGAACAAACCAGGGAAATATAGGATAGGAGCTAACCCAGGTATGCATGTATCAATAAAATTTAAACTGCGAATTTCAAGACTTTGCATAATCTTGTCGGATGCTCAGCGAAGGTGCGTAAAATATTCGTGACCACCTGTTTGTTTTGAAATTTATAAATCTTAATGATGTTCTGTATGCTGACTAACCGACCCACGAGAAGGGATTATAACCGGTTTGTCCAGTGAAATATATTTATTATTGTTTACAGCGGTTCTTAAACTTACCTAAAATAAAGCCTTAACGATTTAATGATTAGTGTTCCCTCAAAGAAATAAAAGCTTTGGTCATTTCTTTACTATTTTGCTTTTTCTCATGGTTTTTTAATTGCAAATAAAATGTTAAATAAATTTGTTAAAAGCTTCTCAGACCCCCTGGTTCCTCATAAAATTATAGCAATTGGCAGTTTAATATAACCAGGATGTATGTCTATTCATTAAAGGGTTTAAATTATTATTAATAAGGTTTATTTATTTTGTTCGAATCGGACCTAACTTTGAAATGTTGTCCGTCTTTTACAGCCATTATATAGTTTATTGTAATAAATTATATTATTTGTTTATAGGCTAGTATATACTCTTTCTTCTTTTATCTACTCTAGAGTACATTAGAAACATGTCTTAGTCATTAATTGTTCCCAAATCACTATTTTTAAAAATACAAAATAACGCCTTAGGAGAATATGGTTTTTGTTCATTTTTAGCGCCATATTGCATCTTATAAAAACTTAAATGTCACAAAATTACGTGATCCAAAGTTAATAAAATGTTAATTTTCCGCACAAATGTATTTCCAATACTTAACCCCCTGGGAAATGTAGCATAGCAAAGAAATTTGATTCCTTTCCCGGGACACTGTGCATTAAAGTATGACTAACAGGTAAGTCAAAAGCTTGTAAATGGTATAAACCTCCCCAGAGAGATCTGTAATTTAGTGTATTTCACTATCTTCTCTTGAGATATATAAGAGGGTGTGTATCTACCATTTTGAAAATCAAATTAAGCCTTCCTGTTCTATATTTTTTCTACATCCCCAACCATGCCTGAGCGAGAACCACTCCTAAATATTGAGTGATAGTTATATGGTTGCACTTCACTCGTGGCGATCTGTCTAAGAACGACCCATTTCTAATATTTTTATAATCCCAATGATCCAAAACTACGATATTTATAATTCACAAAGGTCCGAGACAAGGATTGCTTTTGAAATCGTAAGTGGTTTCGGATTCTTAGGCGCACTGTGTGGTTATAAAATATACGAGGCATATTTTTAATTTTATCAACTTTAACAATTAACGTCAATATTGCGTAAACATTTATGACTATAAGTGAGTGGTACAAAAACAGTTAGTAATAACGTACCATAGAGTGATGATTTCACATAGAAGTACCATCAATATATTTCGAACTTGTACTTGCATATTATATAAGAGTAGTTTGGAATAACTTGCCGGAGTGTTAGCTTTGAAATTATTTAACAGTAGCCATAATGAAATCAGGGTTATTTTAATATTTTCGAAAATACCTGAGTACAACCCAAAGTTGCCGGAAATAAATAAGCAATTCGTAATTACATACGCCCATCTCCGACTGTTCAAACGAACAAATTTTGAGTGGCCAGTTACAATGTTGAGAAGGTAATTACAAAGTAATTAACCTAAAGTGTAATTAACGTAATTTAATTGTTCGTGAACCATGTTACCATGTTAGTTCCTGTTTATATTGCCTATATTATATGCCTGCTGCTTATGCATTAAAAATATCTCCAACGATCTATAATATTTAACAGCCTTTAGCAACTTTGTATGCGACGTATTAAGGGAGTAATATGCACTGCAACCACAAACAGATATTGTGCGGTTTTGGCATTTTATATGTTGCGTTGATCCCTATTTGTTTAAGCTTGCAGAAAACAAAAATGGAAAACCATTGTTACAGAAGCTTAAGAAAAATTCGTTATTGTACTAGACTATATATTTTTTGACGATACATATCATCCAAACCTTCTATTATGTGGATCACAAACAACAACAGCAGTAATACAATGTGCTTCTGTGGCGCACTCATGTTTGTGTTCTCAGAAATCAGAACTCAAGAATTGAGTACAAGTATTCTGGCAAAAAAACTTAAACTAAAAAATGTATATACACTTTATATTTGACACAATTATAGCTCCTCACCCTGAAATTCAATTCAAGTAACACTTCTATTCATATATGGTTTAAATTATTGTATGTAAGGTTAGCCATAGCAGTCTCGCAAGGTCTCAAAATGTCATTGCTGATTTAATTATTAAAACCACCCTGCGAAGGGAATAAATCCCGTTCGCATGACCATCATTGAACGATGCAATATATTATTATGTTGATTATATTCTCTTTCTTTTCCTATTCTTTCCTTTCCTTTATCTTTCATGCGTTCCGTACAAACAGGAATCAAACATAAAGGACATCGTTTCTTTTCACATAACCATTTAGTTAAACATACTTTATGAAAGACGTGAGAACATTTCAACCTAACAACACATTTTCCTTGTTTAAAGTCTTTCAAACAAACAACACAATTTTGGGTGCTTAATTTATTGTCGTACCTTTCTTCCACGCACTCAAACCATTCAATATTTCTCTTGTAACGTAATAAGAAAATTGTTTTATCGTGTATTTGAAACGAACGACTTCTCAAATCTAGTGGTAAAAAGGATGTGTACTTGTCTTTCCACGTCTCTTGTAAGCCATCACGCAAGCTAGTATTGCAGCAGTTTTCCGTTACAGTACAAGTAGGTTTCCCTGTTCCTCGGAAAATAATATGTCCACTTAAATATCTTCTGGCTAAATTCATTGCAGTATTAACGGGTTATGAACCGTGTTGTAAATTAATTATTGCCCTACTGATGCCGTGAGTTCTCTAAGAAATGATTTCTCGTATAAAGTAAGTTACATTACAAACAATTCTTTATCACCAAATGAAAATGTTATAACTATATATTATATTGATACTAAAATATGACATGCATTTTGTATTATAGATTTTGTTTAACTGATTGAACTTTAGATTCACAAAAGGTCAGTTAATTAATCATGAACCTACGAAATGGAAAGGAAACTATTGACGTATTGTTGTCATTCTCCCTCTGTTCTGTTAAATTTCCAGGAGGTTCATAATTTATTTAATTACTTACTATATATGTAGTATAACATAAAGCAAATCAAATCGTTTTTTTTCCTTTTGCATTGTTCATATTTTCCAATCCAACGATCAATACTCTTTGACAACCTTAGAGCTAATAATGTATTCTTATTTCCTTTACACAGCTCCTCAATTGAACAACTTCTTTTGTATGGTAGTAGTACCTATGACAACAACTTAAACCACGGAATAGTTTATAGTGTAATTTAATACATCTTAGATACCAAAAGATTTGAAGAGCCTTTAATATAAATGTACATCTTGTCAACCCACCGTGGCTACAAATTAATGTATTTATTTTGTTTAGTTATTATTTCTATCTTCTTAAGCAATGTTTCCTAGCGATATCACTTTCGTGCCTTGTAGGAAACATTGGATCAACATATTTAACGAGAAACGTCGATATTTTGTATCCCAGACATTGTCATTTATATATCAATCGATATAAACTTTTCCTGGAAATCAGGATTAACGACACTTCACAGCTATCGTAACTTGGAAATTCATGAGATTCTCCGCTCTGCGAGCTTAAGATGGATTTAAACTAAAAGGAATTTTCTTAAAATCAGATTGGTTATTTAAATTTTCTTACAGCCTGATTGGTTATTTAAATTTTCTTAAAATTTGATTAGTTACTTAAACCAAGGATGTTATAAAGTGAAGCTGGATAGAGCGCGAAACAAAAGACATTATTTTCCATTGGTTGAGGTGTGTTTTTATTGTTATTTCTACAGGAATAAACTGACGTTATTTCTTTTTTAACCAATCAAAAAACGTTTAACGTAAATAATCAAGTAAAACATATTACAAAAATGGTGAGCGCTAATGTAGCGATGCGAAATGAAAACTTGGACTGCTTTGAGCTAGAATTAGCTTTGGATTTAATGGATTTCGATGATGTTCTCTAATGCGATACTTTTAACGAGGATGAAGGAACAACAATAACTAATAAATTTTAAATTAAATTTGGGGCTTCGAGCTCCCCTGAAATTTGGCCAAAATATGTATAATATAGCTGTTGTTGCAGCTACCAAAATTTAACAAAAATCGTTAAAAAAAACCCTCATGTCAGCAGTCCTAGGTTCTACATTATAACTGTAGCAACAACAAACCAAATTTAAAATATTAAATGTTGTCAAATATCATCTCCCAATCATAAGTTGTCAAAGATACCACATTTCAAAAAATGACAAATCTAGCATAATAATATTTTTCTCAATATAAGATATTTTCCAAATATTTGTTTCACTACTGTAATGACATAAAGTAAATACAAGCTTATAAATATACATCTTTGCATTGGACCTTTGTGTAAAAATATAAGTAAGTTTAGCAGAATTTTGAAATATACACATTAATAGAAATATAGAAAAACCTTGAATCGTTTAATTTTATATTTCTTAATATTTAATTGTATATTGATTTCTTCAATTCTTTGTAATCGATATCAATGATATTATTGATACATTTATTTATCCATGACTAGGTGTGAATAAACCTCTTTACATTCGTTGCTCCAGCCACCACCATTTACAGAAGAAACTAATGGAGTAAAAATCCGTTTTCAATGTTGATTATTCTTTCGTTGTTTGTATTGTCTTTTCTTTTTCAATTAATTGGTTAAGTAGCATTGTTGCAAAGACTAGGATCTGTACCTCAAAGAATGCTTATATCCACATTTTTTATGGCAGATAAAACAAAACAACGAAATGTTTGAAAAGGTGAACGACAAAGATAGATGATTCTAATTTCTAAGACTTTCTAAGGAATGACACAAGTCCGTCAATTACTTCATCTCCGTCTCGTAATTCTTTAGTTTAAAGAGACGGTTCGAGAGAAAATTATTAATATGGTATTTTCTGATATTGGAAAGGTTTTATGCTTAGCTAACGTAACACTACTACAGAAAAAGGATGACAGGTATTTAGTACTTGTGTTTTTACAGATCAGGTCATTATCTTCTTGTTTACATTGTTTTCAATCGTTTAACTTACTTATTTTGCATATATCTAGAGAATGTTCCATGACAGCAAACATATCCACTTGGTCCTTTATTAACCCAACTATCGGTGAATTAGCTAAAACGAAATGTTAGTACCCTTTTCAATAGGTCAGAATCGCAGCTTCTTCACCAACTTTCCAGGGCGAGTGTGCGTTTCTCCCATACCGTCTAATATATACTCCTGATATTTTCCCGGTAACACAAGTCTACTGCGCTCTAGGACTCATCCGTTAAAGTTTTAAAGCATGTTATTTTATAAAGAAACTCAAGAAAGGCTAGTGTTTCTTTGAGGCGTCCTGGTGTTCGTTCAGAATCTACAATGGTAAATTGTATTATTTTTATTATTAGATTTAATATCAAAAGCTTGTTGGATAGTTCAACATCTTTGGAAAAGTGTTAAAAATTGTTCCACTTGCCCATCCACTTCACGCCTTAGCTTATTGAATAGTATATGGCGGATTTATTGAATAGTATATGGTGGATTATTTGAATTGTATATGGTGGATTTATGTTCAACTATGTTGAACTGGAGAAACTAGGTAGAATAACACACCTGGTAGTAAGTATATCGTTATAAAAAACACTGTAACTACTTCATTGATACGAAATCAAATCGTCAACTCATTTGTTGTTGACATTGATTATCTATCCGTCTGTCAATTTCATTTGATGTTTTAACTTATTGTAACCATTCATATTTACTAATTGGCAGCCATATTGCGCGAAGGCGACTATAGAAAATGCGCATATTGGATTGACTACGCAGCGTTGATGTCAAGCAACTATAATTCAGGATAAAAACGTAAACAAAGACGAAAGCGATGTCCCAGCGCTAAAACAACAACAACAGCGTAAAAATACAACAAAATTACAACATTTCAAAATAGCTTTTGTAAAGCTAAAAACATAAATACGTTATGATGTAACCATGTTTTTGATGGCATGCAGGCATATTTCGACTTCGGAATTACAGAGC
The DNA here is from genome assembly GCA_027564595.1 of Bythotiara depressa. Lineage (NCBI taxonomy): Eukaryota > Metazoa > Cnidaria > Hydrozoa > Anthoathecata > Bythotiaridae > Bythotiara > Bythotiara depressa. The sequence continues at coordinate 7,481 of JANTOQ010971994.1, read as the reverse complement.
TACTGTTATCAACTAGAAGCTCTTCTTCGGAAAACGCAATACGAATTTGGAGCAAAGCGTTCTTGTTGGAAATAACGTCATGGGTATCATTTATAAAGGTACAAGTGCTGACAAACGACTTCATCTATTTATGAATGAGGTTCTTCCAAATGACAATCGCCATTTCACAGAGATGTCTATCGTAGATCTCGATTTGTTGATGTACCAGTTATTTATGAATACTACAAAGATTGATAAAACATCATTAGAGAAAGGCGACGATTTCTACCAACCCGATATACTAACCTCTTTTTGAGGTGGCAAATAATCCAAAGAAAGTAAAATAAAAGTTCTAGACATAAAGCTTTGTACTGATCAGGTTGGTTGCAAATATCTCGAATGATATGCAGAATACATTAGCTAAACAACAGCAACAAATGTCAAATGCTTGTGATTTATTTATTTATTCCTTTATTTATTTATGTACTTTAATACATAAATATACCCCTTAACTATAAAACCATTGTTTGAAATTTTTATAAGTATGGGAAAAAGACGATGTTATAAGCGTTTACAAAGGACTTTCACTTATACGATGTTATAAGCGTTTACAAAGGACTTTCACTTATACGATGTTATAAGCTTTTACAAAGGACTTTCACTTATACGATGTTATAAGCGTTTACAAAGGACTTTCACTTATAATTCCAGTAAATAGCCCCTTTAAAATAGCGAAAATTATAACATAGTGGAAATTATTTATAGATCTTGAGAAGTATCAATATTTTAAGTCTAATGAATCCAAAATTAATTCACAATCCAAATCAACCAAATTTTAAATTAAGCTTTTAGACACGCATGTTAGGCACGCATGATATTTTACATATTATTAAGGGAACAAAAGGTAGAGGAATATGAATGTCTTAAAAAACAAATAATAAAATTAAAACTAATTCTCTTCATTGTAAACAAAAGCCTCACACGCTAGTACACGTAATTCTAATCACAACTTCGCTCTACAATATCATTGCGTTGTGGTAGTCCCAACCAAAAGAAAATATTTATCTATATTAGCTATTTAAAGCGCAAAGTCTGATCTGGGTAGGTTCTAAGGACTCAATAACGTTTTGACGTACCAATAAATTGGTCACATCGCTACTCTCAGATTCAGTGGAGTCACTAGTCATGTTTATAACTTTAGGTACAGTCAGGACTCCTGACAGGCATTTCAAGTAGTTCAGACAGGTAAGTCCAGAATACGTCTTAAAATTGAAGTCACCTATACAGTACCCTCTAAAACAAAGGAGTAACCTAGTGTGTAGTGAAAGATACCAAGATAAACATAAAGAAGTCAAGAAAACTGTCAAGTTAATCAATGACTTATACCAACATGTCAATTATACATATTTGAACTAGTTGACTGCGCGGCGAAGCCTGGACTATCTTTGTTCTGTGCAGATTGTTGATGTTCGCCATTCCGTACAAGTTCCTAAACTCCTGAAGAACCAACCGGGTTTTTATGTTGAATCGAGTAGGTTTTTTTGTTTATTAAACTGGGGACCCCAGTTCCTCATATCGGCTGATTTCTAAAAAGCACGTGATCGTTTCCGGAACGATTGCGTGCGTGGCATGTGAGATTATTTCAGAACTTTTGACATTGTTGTAGGGATTAGAAGATTGTTGTTTTTCCATTGCTTGATTCCAATGAAATTTTTTCGAATCGGTCTTTTTGCTTGTTGACAGAACTGGGCGTAACAAGAGAAGAGCGTAGCTGCAAGGTATCAAGTTATATAAACTTAATCGTCTCATTTTTACGTGAATTGATTGATTGATGTTGTTTGTATGTGCCTAAACATCTCGTTCGAAATAATATTTCAACGAAATACTTAGGCAACCACACTGTTAAACCGGTTTTACCCAGTTGATTATTTTTACACACACCACACACGGAAGCTCCATCCAGGAACAGTATGTTTTTAGAATGGGGAAAAATTACACGTTAGCCAAAATATGTTTCTTGTTATTTACTAATATCACTTTTGTTGCGTATATATTAGACACATTATGAAATAATAGACACATTATATAAAAGTTTAAATACACCCTTCTCCGTGGTGCTCTTTGGCGCAGCGCAGTCATAAACCCGACCCGGCCGGCTTCTTGTCTTAATTACATCGATGGTGCAGCACCAATGGTTTTATTCACGCGTTTTATTGGCGTGTTATATTTTAAATTATTTAGAAATGTAACTTCCACTAGTCGTACGGGCTTCAAACTTGGTAAGATGATTACTTAAGACAAGACAATCTTAAATAGACAAGTGACCATCCAGTTAATGACGTTATAAAATAAGTAGGCTCTGGGTAGATTATACAATTTATATTTATTCATGTGGACTTCAAACATCGTCATATGATTAATTAAGGTAATGTAGTATTAATGACACAACTGGCTACGCCCGTCAATGATGTCATCAAATACTTTGGCCCTGTTTAAATGGCATACTTTTTATAGATTATAGAATAGAAAAATTACAACCGCTAGTCGTATGGACTTCAAACGTGGTCAGATGATTTATAAAGACGATACAATCTAAATGAAACAACTGACCATGCGTCTGGATGACGTCAATAATTTAGGTCATGTTTACACGATACAAGTTTTAGAAAGTTTAGAAAACTAACTTCAACTGGTACGGATTTCAAACTTGGCAGATGATTACTTAAGCTAATTCAATCCTGATGAGACAATTAACTACCCCGACAATGACTTAGGCCCTGTTTTTATGATACGAAATATCTACTTTAAAAATTACTTATTGCTTTTAATGCTGTCTTCAGACTTGGATCGGTAAATGTTCCATGCAGCTATAAAATTTAAATATGCACGCGAAATATACAAAAGTGTTCCTACATTACTTATGTTGTTTTTGGAATCTTCTAAACAATTTTTGCTGTTGGGAAAAAAGTTTCTTCAGAAATGTTCTTTCAAGTTGTTGCCATCAATCATCATTCATTTTATCATGTCATACGCGATGCGCCTGTAATCATTAGGGAAATCGCCCTCCATGATTATGTGATATGAACGATGTCTTAGCTTGCAATTTAAAATTTGTTTGTTTTTAAAGGTTGTGTTATTTCCTTTGTTTGTATAGTTTGTAATGATAAGTCGCATAATATTTAGATGGTTAGCTTAATCTGCTGCAGTAAAAATGTGCCATTTTGACTGTAACAACTAGATTTGTCTTCGATTTCCCTATTTCCTACTTATAGGTATAAACCCAACATATAAATTCCACCTTTACTAATATTTAGGTGACTGATCTACTTAACCATATTCGGCCTAGTCATTTTGGGACGGTTCAGGACCCCATCCCCCACTTTCCCCTCCATACGTTTTGATATAGACGTGCAATAACAATATAACTTGGTACATAAATACTTGGGGGCAACACAAAACTTTTGGTCGACATCACTGTGCTTATGACGTCATTAAACACTTTTTCGCCTCTTTGTCACCAATAAATTTGAGACCTACTTAAGCCTGGGGGTGTTTTATCAAATAGAATGAGCTTATTTGACTATTATTTCTGATTTCTAAACAAAATGTTCTTTCCAACGGTATATTATTATTATTATTATTATTATTATATATTTCGCCATGTAAATGATTAACAAGGTTGTTAAAAATAATTCAACAAAAAGTGAAATAAAACTCTAATATTAGTAAATAATATAACAAATAAACTATACTAAAATGTCTTAAGGATAAACAATGTAAGATGATATTAACATTTGTTTTCACTTATTGCAGTGAGAGTGTTGCAGGAGCGAGAAGAAGACAATATAGTCTTATCACCAAGCACCATATAATATCTTAACATCGAAAAAAATAATTTTACCAACTGCTGAGGATCTAATCCCAACGGAAGATCAATTATTCCAAATAATAATAAATTTTGTATCCAAGTAAATTTTGGAAAAAGTAACAAAATATCAGCCCATTTGTGCCAGTGGTTCAAAATATATTTTAAACAAACCGACAGGGGGCGGATTCCGTGTTGTCTTGTTTTCTAATTAAGCACGTGATTAGCAAATGAATGAAAAATGTACCACGTATGACTAATGTGATGTGATAAAAATGTGATAAAAACAAGTCGCATCAATAGATAATTATTCATTTAATTACTTAGTAGCGTAATTGCGGAAATCACAAACTTAACAATGCATGAGCAGATATGAAAGAAATATCTTCTTTTATCTAGTCCTTACCAGTGTTATATAGATATCGCATATTTAACAAACTTCATCCATATGTTGACATAGTTTACACAAAGCACTATTTCCATTGATGCACGTGATTGCTCAAAAGATTTTACATAACAATCCAGTAGATCTCAATTATGTTGTGGAGCAATTATATGGTAATTAACGTTTCGGGAATGATAGGCTGGTTATGATTTATTAACTGTATAACGAGGAATGCTGGATAAATAAAACGTTTATACAACGATATGTTAGCGAGTGTTTTCATCAGAATATTGCTGTTTATTTGTTTTTTTTATACAGGTAAAGAATCAATAATCATTTCTATACTAGTTCTAATAATCTATACTATTATATATTGCTGTGTTGGTATTCACCCGTATGATTTATGTAAATATCCAATATCTTATGTACTATTAACTTTAGAAAGCGTCTCATGTTGACACCAATAATAAAAATCAAAACATCGATTTAACTTCCTTACAACTTCTCTCCAATATTTAAACAACGTTAGGATGGTAGACCCATTTAGGTTGACATTTCAATACAGTTGCCACAGCTTAACTCGAATATGGGTTAACTCGAACCTTTTTTACTCGAACCTTTCCCATTTCCTTTGAGTTCTGCTTCAGCACATCTTTATAACGTTGTCGGATAATTCGAAATGACGTTATCTCAAATTCATGTTTTATCGATATACAGTGCTTTACGTAGGAAAACTCGAACTTTTGAATAAAACACAACATCTTCAAGATCTTCAAGAGCTGCTGTAGCTATATAACGTTTTTCTTCAAAATATCAATATAGCCTAGTGTATAAACTTTAAAATTAATCTCTCTATCTACATTCCTTCATTGATACCATACTGTAGTTCACTGCTCACTTCAATTTAGTTCACTATTTGCTTTTGGTTAGGACTAGTCCCTATAGCCCTAGTCCTATTATAGAACAAGATTTCTGATACGTCGAACTTTCGCTAACTTTATTGTTTCCTGTTGATGGATCTGGCAACTGAAATAGCGTTTACATATTTGATTCTACATTTTATTATACGGTTTATATCGCTTGTAGCGCACAAAAACACGCAAGCAAAACTTATAAGTAAATCTTCAAAATACTCATGGTGTACTTATTGGAAAAGCGAAATAGCAAGGATTTGATTCCTATCCGGAATCACAATATTTGCATTATTAAAGTTTAACATAAAAATTAATTATTTAAGAAACAATGTTTTGTTTTTTATGTTTCAACTTTTTCGTAATATTACTTGATTAGGCTTTTAGTAATGTTGCTAAATGTGACTAAATGTTGCCAAATGCTGGTCCCCGACGATAACACAAATGTACCTTTGTAGGTACCATCATTTAGTCATTATGCTTTCCTGTGTTATCTAGTTCTACTTCATGTTTTTAGCTTATTTCTTCTCCATTTTTTATAAAGTGAATACTGTATCTTATTAGTTTTGAACATTAAATCGGCAGTTTCATTTAACTCTCTGTTACCTGTCTCTTTACTGTTTTTATCACATTCCCATACTTATGTATATCATATTTATTTATTGTTTCAGCACTTTGTGGACAACTAACTGCCAAACAACAAAGTGTTGAAGTAGTTGCTGGTAACATTGCACAAATGACATGGTTCATTAACATCCAACACAATGGGAAACTATTAAAATTCTACGTGGAAGATAATGCCGGTTTTAGGCTGGTAATTTTAAAAAATGGGAGGCCAGAAGTAACAACTATAGGAAAAATGTTTTATTTAAATTTGTCACCAGAATATGTTGGTAATCGTTTCTCCTTAAACATGACTACTGCTAAAACGTTAACGCTGAGATTTGTTGCACATGCCAAGTTTGGTAGTAATGATACGAGTCGCGCTGAGGAGGTAACTATATCGCTGCATGTACTTGGTAGGTATTACTAATTCGGTTTCAAATAGGCGACAATTTCACACGTACGACATCGTACTGCTATCTGACTCGATGTTAAAAAGTATCATATCATGTTTTTTGTTGCTTATGCGGAGGAAGACAGAAAGGGAAAGTTCCTCCGCTCTTAAAATGTTTTCACATATATATTTTCAAGATTTGAATTCTAGTCAGATCTTTCCAGTATTTCAGATTAAATTTTTATTTCCTCACGGAAAAATTAAAAAGTGCTATTTACTTTTCGTGCGTAATAAAATAATAAAGAGAATATACAAACTCTGTTTTTAAAGTAATAAGTTGTTTACAATTAATGACAAGAATTTGCATTGCAAGTGGCATTTCACCAGTTTTTATTATTATTGGTGAATCACTCTTTGATAACCTTTTTTTTTTCATTGTTCAACCAACTTCTTAGTTCTATTATTCCTTTACGTCAATAACATATATGATTTAATTTCCAATAAAAAAAATCTATATTCTACCTCATATAATCAATCTACTTTATTATACACAATCGAAACGTTTTGACACCCCATTACTATAAATTGATTAATCCCCTTCGTTAGCATTTGACCATGGTTTAATTTGTTTGTGTTTGGCTAGTAGACTATGTCTAGCAAGTGTTATACCCGATAAATGTTGTTTTGTAAGTAAATTGTATGTTGCATTGCATTTATTCTTTGTGTGTATCCAGTAGATAAAGAAACTTGCAGTATAAAATAACCGTCTTATCGCCAAGTACCAAGCACACGTTAAAATCTGCTAGCTATCATTAATAAATATCGGTAACAATAAGAAGTAAAATAAATATCAAACAATAATTCTGATTGATTCTTTCAAAACGTCGATCGTAAAAAGTAGAAACAATTTCTACTTTTCAGCGCTCGCGCGATTTAAAACAATAAAAAACGACCCGAAATTGTATCGCGCCCAAGCGATATTTTAATGGAAACCCAGACATATGTACGTGAACGTGTTTATATAAGTCAAGTATATCCAAATTAATGATAAAATGTGTTCTTATTTGTTAGAGATCAATAATAATATGAAGTATGTTACAGAAACTGCAAAAACTGCCGCTACATACGTTGGTATCATCCTTGTGTTGGTTATAGTACCCGCTGTGGCTTTTTACTACAGTAAGTGTTGTTTTAAAAAACCATTTTCTGAATCGGAATAAATATTCCTTGATTTTGAGAAATGGAATGAAAATTTCAATAGTGCGCTCAAAAGTAACTCACATAGCTTTCAAACATGCGATCAAAGGTAACTCACATAGCTTTCGAACATGCGCTCAAAAGTAA
>JANTOQ010970883.1:0-17688 GCA_027564595.1 Bythotiara depressa | reverse complement strand
CTTAATGCCATAAAGCATGGATTAACAGTGTTTTAAATGAATACGTACTAAGATATTTGTGATAACAACTTTATAATTAAAAGGCTTTAGGAGGAGGACTGGAAGTAACGCAAAAATTCTGAAAAATTTAGGACTCAATTTTGTTTGTAATTTGCTTACATTCTTCTGTTCATTTTCTAATTTAGAAAATGGCCATATGGATATTATGCTAGTATTTTAAAGTACTTTTTCTGGCTTGAAGTCATTAATTTTCTGCTTTATTGGTATATATTTACTAATGCGATGCAAGCAAAGTAAGTGGGAATGAAAGATGATAAGATTTGACAAAAAATCACTGATTTATTTCTAAAATTTGTGTGCAACCCTAACCTAACCCGCATAAATCTGCGTAAATAAATTTTTATATGTTAGTTAATTATAGTGTTCACGTTTTTTTTGTAATTGCTATTGTATATGTCATTTTTCTCAATTTTCACAGCTAATTCATAGTATGAATCACAGGGTTATTGAAGATTTATGACAACATTAAATCATTCGTAATTTTCCCTTTTCCAATACTATTATACAGAAATTTAAAATAATTACAAAATAAACGTTTTTTAGTGATCGAAGGATGTGTTTCTAAAATATGAAAATGACTGGAAAGATGTAACAGGAGCACTTCCGTACTAGGGACGGGCATTCTTATGTAAATACTCATACTAGTAACACGATGGCGTCTATTGTGTAAATTTGGCATAGGTTGTCACATTAGGACCTTTGCTTCCATAGCACTCAGTTTTCCTGCTGTCAGTATAAAAATCAATTGACGTTTATCAATATTTCCTTTGCTGAAAAACTACAATGAGGAGTTTCCCACATCCATGTAAAATGTCTGCTTTTATTCATAGGCAGTCGTGATATATTATGGTCACGATCTTTAGAACATCTCAAAAATAATCGTTTTAAAAAGATAGGAATGTATTGACTTTATTCTCTTTCACATAACGTATGTGGTATAAAAGGTCTTTGTTACCGTTTTTTTCTTTTTTTCTAGTCACCCGCTGCCTATATACTGTGTGTTTTTAAGATGGGAAGAAATTATGCAAGTATAGAGCACAAAACTTCATTTGAAATATTTTAATTGAAACCGATTGATGACATAGTGTTTTAAGTTGACCAGTTACTGAGTGTGTTTTCCTATTAAAATAGATGTTGTAACTTCTGCCATAAGATATGTTAAAAATCTTGCCAAGACAATCTTCGTTTATGGATAAAGAAATAAAACGTTCGTTTTTTCATGATATGTGTATGGTACTAAATTCTTAGTACACATGGAAAGTACTAAACTAGTGAGTGCTCCTATGAAAAATAAGACAGCAGTGATTCAGTTGTGTTCTTAATATAACGATTACAAATAATATTCCTATTAATTCCTAATATATTAAAAGTACAGCAATTCCTAAACTTTTGAATGTGCAGGAAAAAGAGGAGGCAATAGACACCTACCAAATTGCAGAAAAATTTCCGTTGATTTTTATGTTGCAAAACCTAATTTAATAAATAGGTACGTTTTTGCTTTATCGTTCTGCAATGTTCCCCTTAGAGATATTAGGGACGAGGAATCTGAAATTGAAATCTGTTTTATTATTACATATTTTCTTGTGACGTCATTTTTCATGGCTATAGCCTCAATTTGGGAAATGTCTATTGATTACATTAAGTACTAGTGTAAAATGTGACAATAACCTTCCAGCACTTTAAAACACATTTTCCATCTCGTCGCTTTTGATACGAAAATATTTCTTAACTCTCTTTGCGAGATATATTTTGGTTAGAAATTATATAGTACATAAACGCAATGTTTAAATCTTTCTTGACCTAAATTAAATAAAAAATGTTACAAAAGTTCTGCGGATCTTTTTCGTAAATATTTTCTTTGTCCGGTTGTTAGTTTATTATTCTCTAAAATGAACTCTACTAGTAAAATGCATCCAAACGGCAAATGCTTGACACACGGTATTGCTACTCTACTTCTACTTTTAGCCATTTGTGGACGCCATTCGGTCATGTAAGTTCCGATCCAATAATGGAGTTTGATTGTGCGTTTCTTAAACGAAAGTGACAAAACCTTTCCTATTATAGGTTTCTTCTTGCAATCTTGCCGCAACACAGCCACCATTACGCCAGGTTTTACACCTTGCAAGTAATCCTCCACTTCAGCTACTTTCTCTGCTAATTGCTTTACCGTGCGATATGGGCCAGAATACACCTAGTGAAATATAATAAAAACTTTTTGTTAACCTTTACTGAAACGGATGTTGGACGCTTGCACGCATGATGCTATTGTGTTTCGTTGGATAGATTTTGTGGCCTACTAAGATCGAACAAGCCAATTGAAAAAGAAAGGTGGATAACCGTTTTATAATAGGAGGCAAACCGATGTAGCCCTTGTAGCTTCTGTTAGAAAGTTTTAGCTCTTATAGGGAATTTTCCTAATTATATGTTTGTAACACGTAATTTTAGTTCAAACCAACCTTTATACAGTAAATACAAGCATGTAGTGATGTTAGAATAATAGAATCTTGCCTAAAATGTATAAACGTTGTAATGATACCAATTTACTTTTAGTTTTAATCTAAAAAATTGTAATTAAAAAAGATTGAATTTTACAGTTTTATATATAACTTTAAACTATTCAATAAAAAGTGATTTATATTTGTCCAACAGGATATTAGATTTCCTACAAGGTTGTGTTTTGGTATCTTATATATAATTGAGTTGTAGCTTTATAAAAAAGGTAAAGTTAATACAATCTATGCAGTATTATAAATTATCCAAGCAGTTGTTGTTGATATACGTTTAACCCTATTCGGCCTAGGCTCTTTTAGGCGGTTCAGGACTAGGCGGGGGGGGGGGGTGATTTCGCCGCCTCCATAACTTTTAAATGGAGACATGCAATAGCAATATAACTTGGCACATAAATACTTGGGGGCAATACAAAACTTTTGGTCAAAAAATTATCTTGACGACGTCATCAATTTATCACCAATAAATTTTAAACCAACTTTAAATGTTCTAAAATAAGCCTGTGTTTTATTAAATATAATTAGTTTATTTGACTATTATTTCTGATTTCCAAACAAAATTATCTTTCCAACGGTATATAATATCATGATGTCGAGAAAAGCTTTTTGACCACCTGCTGAGGATCTAATCCCAACGGAAGAACCTATTACTCCAAATACTAAAGTTTTTGCATCACTTATTTCTAAACAAATGTTAGGAAAAGTCACCAAATTTCATCCAATTTGCACCAGTGGTTCAAAAGTTATTAAAAAAACCGAGAGGGGGCAGATTCCTCCCCCCTCACCTAGGCTGAATAGCGTTAACATGCATTACGCAATGGGCCTTCCCTACAGGAAGGATATCTGAGCAAAAACTATGTATGACCTGGATGTCCTTTCTAACAACTAACGATCTTAAAAAGAGGCAATAGTCATTAAAACATGTAAAACTTCAAGTTAGCCTCTTGTAGCTTGAATACAGTTGTAAGTCCCCAACACTGAGCAAATAGTAGAATAGTAATATGAGTTTAATCTTGCCTTTTTCATCTATTTTATTATTATTTTATTAACCATTTGTAGCATTAAAAAGGTGTGTGATAATATAAGCTATATATCAATCCTGTACTAACCGTCAGTTGCTGTCCAACTCATGTTGAAATGTTTGATGAATAAATTATATCTGAAAATACTTTATTTAAAATATATTGATTGTCTAGGTGTTTCTCCATATGAAGCATGCAAAATTGCAATTCAACACAAGCAATAAGAAGAAAGTAGGTTTGGTAATAAAGATAAAGGTAAGGTGAACGTCATATTTTATTGATTTATCATGATTTATTTACATTTATAGTTTACTCTATATGTGCATACAGCCATCCATAAAGAGAATATAAAGTCTATCATAAATCCTTAAAATATGGTGCGTTTTTTGACATCACTATTGTAATTTAAAATTCTGTAAGATGACTTGGAAATTATTTTATGGCATTACAAAACATTTGCATCATGGCTTTATGTTATTGTACAACTTTCTATGCCAAGATAAAATCTTGCAGTAGCCCTTTCTTAACATGATATACTCATGTCTGTGTAATATATTTACTTCAGGTGTTGATATACCAAGGTATAAAACGTTCTATGCCCAATGAAAATGGAGACAAAGGGGTGTGTCTTTTCTTGAAGAATAGGTACGTATCATTTAATTATTCAGGATTCGTTAGCGTAGCTAACTAGATTTAAATATATAGTTCAGACATTTTGCTTGAATAAGCGAGAACAAGGTTTTGTGTAAACAAAGTTAGGCTGTGATGGATTCTGCATGATAAGGATATAATATAAAACTATCGTGAATCTTTGTACTGTGTACTTTGCTCTATTCTGGATGAGAGACACTTATTGAGTTGATATAAAAGTGTTATGACCATGACCATTGTGATCATGTTTTAGAGGTCATATTTCTTAGGTTTAATTGTTTTATAAACTTTGCTATAAAACACAGGGGTCAAAGTTTGAATATATACTTGGCATAGTGTACCTACCAGATGAAAAATTTAATTTGGTAATCCAAATCATGACAGCCTTCGAAAAATGTGAATTTAAGAATCAGAAACCCAAGAAGAAATCTTCCAGATTTTCTGTAGCACATTTGGAATGTAAGGCAAGTGCATTTAAAGAATCGAGTGGATTGAATGATGATGATACACAAAGGTTGTTGCAAATAGTTCTTGACAAAGAAATAAGTCTAACTGATCTTGGAAAAGAAGCAACAAAGCTTAAGTCGATTATGGAAGTCCAGCTATCATTAATGAAATGCTTTGCCATGGATAGTTGGCAAAATACAAAAGCAAAGTAAGTAACTTCAACTAAAGATGCTACGTAGTTTTTATTTCTAACTGTTAAATTAAATAAAAAGACAACAAAGAATGAAGATACACAACATTGATGTAGGGTTTTGGCTTTCTGTCACTGACTTCATAAACGAGTATGAATTTGTTTCTAAATACATAGCAGTTGTGTTGTTCACAGTAATTATCTGGTACCAAAAAACAATATGCATGCCAAAATATTCCTACGTTTGTAGGTCTTTCTTGTGTGCTCGCCACTTGGTTCTTAAATTATTAAAGATGATCTATACCTTTTTCTCTAACTAGACCGAAATCAGAACAAATTATTGCATCATGCTATAATAATTGTTAATAATTTCTCACTTTATTGTCCACTACATCTTCAATAATTTATTTATTGGTAAGGAATATAATTTCAAAGGACGCAACAAATGCCATATGTACAAATCTTGTTACAACACCCTTTCCTGTATGTTTTTTGCCTTTTGACGTAAAATCCTTTTGTAGTACCATAATCCCCAGCTGTCCATGAAATATCAGCCACAATAAGAAAATTCTACACAAGTTATGAGCAAAAATATATTTTCTTGTTTTTTGCAATGTCCAATTGAGTGTCTGATATTTCATGTCGTTTAGATGGTTAAACCTTTAACTTTAACTTTGTGTATGTGCAATCAATATTTGCAGGTATCCGAGATACACCACCTGAGAAAAGCTGGAAATGTTTTCTGGCATAGTTAAAAGAAAGAATATCACTAAAGAATTTTTTATGTTCGTTGAAAGATGCAGAAATTCCAGCCTAAATGACAGCACATGCATCAAGCTGTGCGAAACCGTGATATTTTATTCAAGTGCTAGAGCAGATATGTTTCTCTATTTCACATGGGCTTTTTGTATACCCTTATTTCACATGGGAGGGGGCTTTTTTGGCCCCTGCTAACTTTCTCAGCTTCTACTAGTACTATGACCTTTTTTTGTATTTTTCCATAATTCAGGTTCTACAAATTGTCTGAAGTTAAAACTTGGTAGAATTGTTCTCCTAGGAGTTGTGTTTAATTTCAAATATATGACGTGATTTTGTTGCTGATGACAGCATATTTTTACTGAAATTAAGCCTCTTTTCGATTTGTTATTTGTTGGGATTTAGAAGAGGCCTAGTGTTATTGAGGTGCTTCAAATGAAATTAAAATGGCTGCATATAGTTTAGAAAAAATATTTGAAAAAACATAATTTCTTGGGGCATAAAAAAATAAACCCCTAGGTCGAAATTACCCCCCAAAACTAAAATATAAACACAATTTACAAAAACGTTTACATTGCACAATGACCTAATAAAAACAAAAAACTAATTTATAACGAAAATAAATAAAAATTCAAAAACAATTTCAAACAGTTTTTTTACACCCTGTTGCAAAAAAGCTCCCCCCCCCATGTTAAAGGCTAAGAACATTGAACAATTTTACAAAAACCTGCATGGAATTGGATTAACTATTATAAATACCAATGTAACTGTATGCATATCTGATATTATATTATATATAATATTTTTACTAGTAAGCACCCATTCATTTGCGATATGTAAACATGAGACCAAATCCCAGTGTTACCCCCTTGATATTTGTTCTGTGAATTTTGAATGGATATTCATAGATTTTTCCACACAAGTTTTATATAATTTATTTTTATAGATTCGTGAAAATAGAATTGTAGTGTGTTAAGATGGAGTCTATAGACTATTGATTATTGTTTTAATTAAAATGTATAATTTATTAAGTGGTCTGCTTCCTGGTCCTCAGCAACAGGTTCTAAGCCATTTTTGGGAAGCTTAAGGCCTCATATATCAGTTAATCTTTATATCCTATGCCTAATGTACAGAGATTTGATTTGTTGTGTAGGAACCACATATAACAATGAGTGCACATTATCCAAATGAATTGTTAATTCACCAAATCCTACATTTTTTATGTAGGATGTTCCAGTAATCTGCTTAGAATTCGAACTGAGACATGTTATTGCTGTCAACATAACGTCTTCAAGGAAACAATATATGTTTGCGCTGTTATTTTCAATGTCAAAAGATTCCTGGTTGGAAGATGTATGGAACTCTACAAAAGTAGTTAAGGAACAAAATTTAAATGTTTCTCATGTCACCATTGCTGGTAAGAAGTCAGGTAGGTTTACCTACTTAGGTACAAACATGTTTTTGAGCATTGTCTGTTATGTAAAATGTAGGATGAATATATTTGGTTATACGAGACTATAAGAAGAAAAACGGTTTGTAAGTACGAAGATAAGATGTTTTGTCTGATTGATACACTAAACGTGTATTTATTTCTGTTGCGATATTTATAGAAAGTATTACCAAATTTGTGTGCCAACTGGGTGTCCACATATATGTAAGGAAATATTCCCATATTTTACATGATTCTTTCTCATTAATAACATGAAGAGGCGTGTAAATGTTTTAAATACTTGCAAGTGCTATTCCCGGAGTTACCAATTTAGTACAGGTCTTTTTTTTGTAGGTATCGGGAAAGAAGCAACCATGTGTTTATTTGAGTCCACAGAAAGTGTTAAAGAATGGCCATGCTTGTTTGCTGAAGTAATTCCTCTCTTTGAGTCAATATTGACTGTAACTAATACAGTTGACGAAGAGGACTTGATATTGACCAGTTGAGGTATTTCCAGTAAATGTTATTCACATATATTCCATTTATTAAAAGTAGTATACTGTTGCAGGTGTGTTTGCCTTCAACATGAATAAGTTTATTGAATTACAAAATATTATTTGAACATTAATAAATGGAGTATGCATATGCAACCGAAATAAAGATGCACCAGAACATACACTTTGAAACCAGCTAACTTAAGTTCATCTTATATTTTAGCTCAGGATGTTGCTTTGATGATGACAAGATACAACGTTCTATTTGCACAAGTAGATTGAACACGTGGAGGAGATTCGTGCTTACATCGATAGCGCGAAAAACGACCTTATCTTGGACTCAGAAGACGAAGGGGAAAATGACGATAATGAAAGGGAAGACAGTTCACAGAACATAATTGATCATTGTTTGTTAAATAGAAGTACCTTAAGGTGGTTGATGTTTTGCGACTTACACAAATTTTAATTAAAACTGCACGAAATGTTGGAGTTCAGTTCTCGAAAATTAAACATCACAAATAATTTATGAGAAAAAAATTGAATCACAAATCCATGTTCGTGAGTAGGTACGGATATTCATCTCAACTTGTCGAACACTTTCAAGATCGCAGGAATTTCTGAACTTTTAAAATCGCAGGAGGTACTGCACTTTTGAATTTTGCCATAATTTCTTCGCTTTTCAGA
Organism: Bythotiara depressa; assembly: GCA_027564595.1. Classification (NCBI taxonomy): domain Eukaryota; kingdom Metazoa; phylum Cnidaria; class Hydrozoa; order Anthoathecata; family Bythotiaridae; genus Bythotiara; species Bythotiara depressa. Next base: position 9,448 of record JANTOQ010970883.1, on the reverse strand, counting down.
TTGCACCTCTGCTGAATTGAGTCATTCCTGTACTTTTAAGATCACAGAGATTCATACACCGAGGTTTCACAGGAATTCTAGCAGTTTTGATATCTACGCAGTAATTGAGCCAGAAATATGGTAAATTTGCTCTTATACAGAAATTTGACTCCTACGAAATCGTGCAATTTTCAAAATCTCACAATAATTTCAATATATTGTAATATCCCTAGGAATTAATAAAATTTGAAACACTACTGACGAAGATTTTCTTATTGGATAGGAACTCATACATATTTAAAATAACGTTTTATAAACTTTCCTGCGTCATAGGAATTTTCACATTGGTAATAACATTTCATTATAACATTCTACGAATGTTTTCTTAAATGTCAAATGTATTTTTACCTGCAAACTTAACTACTTTGAATAAAGTGGCGCAATTGATGTGTTTTGGACACCTGATATTTCTGTCACATTTACAACTTCAGGAAAGAATAGTATCATTTAAAAAACTTAAATCGTCCTCATTATTTGACCTACAAAAGGCTTTAGTTTTAACAGAGTTTTGTCAATCAGATAATTTTAAAATTTAGAAAGCAGGAGTTTATGCAGTTAAGCAAGGTGTGCTTCTACTCTCTATTTTACAGTTAGTAAAGCATATAGTAAATAAAATACAACTCCTGAATTTCTTTAATATGCCATTTTGATTAATTTGATGCCATCGTGTTTAGTATGAGAATATATCTTTTTATTCTTAAGTATACAGTAGTATAGTAGTATAGAGTAAGGTTTCCTTAAATTTTAATCTTCTATTAAGGTTTAAAGTATACTTTTAAAACTAAATGATCAATTATATTAAATTAAAGAACTAGAAAAAGTTAAGAAACTAAACAACAACTACTGGATTTAAAAAAAATATTTCTTATCCATAAAGTTTGATACTGCGTTTCATTTTCTATAATTACTTGTGAAATCTTTCTGAGGGAGAGTGGTTTCTAACCTTACTTCTCATTCATTTTTAGTGCATTGTTTTTAAACTGGTTGTAATATTCTTGAATCTCTAACCTATTTCCCTGCCATATATATAGAAGAAGACCGCGCAGAGGAACATATACGTATGCATGGTTGTGGTGTAGAAAATACAATTTGAAAAACTTACGAGTGGAATAAACGCCAAATTAATAATGATCATTGTTATGCATTGAAATAGAAGGGGACGTGTATATGGCAAGCTGTCCATCATGAAAGAGAATTTCCGAAATATGCAAAATATTTAGGAATTTATGTTTATATATAGATTTTTAATTTTTAGGTTTATGTTTATCAAATTACTCTGTGTTTGATAATAAACTTCCACGCTTAGAATTCTACATTCTAGCCAGCATGAAACTGTGTAAAGAAATCTCCTGAAATAATGTTCAACTTTTCAACTATTTTATAAAATGTTATTGCATAGCTATATATACCCTTTACATTTTCATTTGGTATACAAAAGGTTCAAGGTAGCTTATGTAAGACAAGTTAAGTAATTTTTTGAAAAGGAATTAGTTTATTTTTTTAGCTTCTACTTTGGAATTTTAGCAAATTTATTTTTATTTCTGCTAGCTAAAGTTACCAACTCTGTTTATACTTCATTTCATCACAGAAAAAAACATTTGGAAAATATCTTATATTTAGAAAAACATTATTATGCTAGATTTGTCATTTTTTGAAATGTGATATATTTGACAACTTATGATTGGGATATGATATTTGATAACATTAAACATTTTAAATTTTAGTTTGTTGTTGCTAGAGTTATAATATGGAACCTGGAACTGCCGACATGATGGATTTTTCTAACGATATTTGTAAAATTTTGATACCTAGCTAGCTACAACAACACAGCTATATTAGACATATCGATTATATATTAGAGATCGATGCCCCAAATTAAATTAAAATTTTCTTAATAGTGTTGCTCCTTCATCCTTGGAAAAGGTATCTAAATCTAATATATCTACAGCTTTCTAACTCAAAGTAGTTCATGTTTTCATTCCCCACCGCTACATTAGCTTAGCGCTCGCCGTTTTTATATTTACTTTTACTAATTAAAATGTTAAAATGCATGATTTACTAAATTATTCACGATAAACATTTCTTAATTGGTTAAAAAAGTAATAACGTCAGATAATTTATTCCTGTAAGAATAACAATACATAACACATCTCATACCAACGGAAATAATGTCTTTTGTTTTGCGCTCTATACAGCTTCGCTTTACAACATCCTTGTGTGCACACCTTTAGCATTTCAGCTTGATTGCTAGTTCAATAGGTATTCATTTACCCTTCAAACACAGTATATTGTAATGATTTGAATAGTAACTGATCCTTGATAACCTACACTGCAATAGTTTCAGAAATAACAGTATAACTTCTAGCGACCAGTCGAAGTTGTTTATTTAGCAGATATTTAATAAAGCTATTTGGCATTTTTTGAATATTTGGTGGGTATTCTATTTAGCGGAAATGTGACATATTTACCATTATTTAATAAGAAAAGGAATCACTACATAAATAGAAAAACATATACAATTTTATTTCAATGACAGTTTCTTTACACGTGAAACGTGGTGTATTACATTGTAATCAAACAAAGCTAAAGTGTTGCATTCTTCGTGTTGCTCCCACTCAGAACCCTGTAGATGACCCTGGCTTGTTGATATTACTGTAGACTAATTTGTTAGACTGTTCCAACGTAATCAGACAATTTAACAACTTTTGATCATGCATTTCAATAATGTATTTTTAGCGGATCTTTAATTTTTCTATTTAACATTAATTTTAGAATATTTTGCAGGTAATTTAATTTTGCGAATTTACCCTAAATTGACTAAACACAGAACAATAATATAAGAAGTACAGTTGTTTTAGAAACCTCATCATAATATGTTTGCAATAAAGACTATTATATAATAGTCAAGAAAACTTAGAAAATTGTAGGAAGCCCGTTGAAAACCAAACGGTCTTAATATAAGACACGTTAAGGTAATAGGATATTGGTAGTAAAGACAAGAATATACGGTAAGACAGCATATTGTAAAACGTGTTGCATATCTGTTAACATGGATTAAAAAATAAATAACAGAAGTAACGTTATATATATATATATATCTGAACACATCTGTGGATGAGAGAGGTGATTTGTGGAAGTCTGAGAAAAGCAAAAAATTCGAAAAATACACTGCCTTGCGAGGTAACTATGATTACTATACTATCTGTTATTAATATACGTAATAGTGACATAAACGTATAATAAAGATGCTTTATTAATTTCTTGGTATACAAAAACAATAATACACACTTTAAATTGTGACCACTAAAAGCTTTCACACATATTTAAACAGGAATAGATGTTATATTATGTGTTATAGTAAAACAAAACTTATTGTATACCTGACGAATATGGTATACATATATATATATATTATATATAGTAACTGTAACTGTCCAATGTGTATATCTGTTATCAATGAATCACAAAAAACAAACAAGTAGTTTAATCAAAGCACATTGTTAACAGGGATATCCTAGCGACACACAGGGATGAAAGGATGGTAAAATCATTAAAAGAACGTGCTGAAGTCTGCTTCCAAAAAATTATGTATAATGCTGGGACTAAAATTCCCTATTTACACCATCTTCGAAATCACCTAGGTCATTTGATGTAGTTTTATTACCACCTGTTTGGCTGGGGATATGGTTACTTTTCTACCAATGATGGGGAAGTGTCAAGCAATTCTATAAATCTATTAATATGGAAAATAGCAATTTCTGTTTGGAACCAACAACATAAAAAATAGTCCTGAAATTACTTTACGAGTTAAATCCTGACAAAGCAGTAGATATTGATAATCTGTCAGGATATTTCCTTAAAGACACGGTGCTACAAATTTTATCCAAACCAATTAACTTTGCAATTTGTCAATTAGATTTTCCATTTTCCCAGAAAATAGCAAGGTTGCAAAATTAAAACCTTTATACAAAAAACAATCAAATCTTGAACCAAAATATTATAAACCGATATCATTTCTAAAATATTTTAAAATAATACACAAAAATATATTGATGACTAGATGAATTTTGTATAAATATCAATCTGGTTTTAGAACAAAACACCCCACATGTCTTTCTTGGCTAAATGATAAAATTTTGAAAGGTCAATTGACTGGCATGATACTTATCGATATACAAAAGGCGTTTGATGCAATATATCATGATATTCTTCTAATGAAATTGAAATATTTAGGTTTAAGGGAAAAAGCAATTACGTGGTATACATCATATTTAGATAAAAGAACAATCCTGGTTAACATTGAAAAAGCATATTCTAACCAAGGAAATATTTTATGTGGTTTACCACAGTGATCTATTTCAGGTCCAACTATATTTATTTCATATGTGAATGATATGTCTCAATAAGTTAATTGCTACCTTCTTCTTTATGTAGATGACCCATGCTTGGTTTTCACAGAGAAAAGCCTAAAATCAATAGAAAACAAGCTAAATGAAAATTCTAATTTGTTGTGTGATTGGTTTGTTGAGAATAAACTAAGCATTCACTTTCGTGAAGATAAAACTAAATGTATAGATTTTGAAACTAAGAAAAGACTTAAAGCACTAAATGAGTTAGATATAAGACGAAATTATATTAATATGAAAGAATACTCTGAAGTAACATATCAAGGAGGTATACTGAATGATTGTCTTTCTGGTGAATCAATGGCCTCTAAAGACAATTAATGGCAGACTAAAATTCAACTATAAAAAACAATCATTTTTGGATTCCAATTTACGTAGAACTCTGATATATTTTCTTTAAAAAGCAACTCTCATTTCACTTAACCAGCCTACCAGAATGTCAAACATTGGACCAAAGGCTCTTTCGTACATAGGTCCAAAATTGAGGAATGGTCTTAGCTCAGACTGAAAGTTATTAGTTAATATTAATAATTTCAAACGTATTGTTAAGTAGGAATTTCTTGCAAATTTACAAGAAAAAGAAAATTATATTTATTTTTATTAACATAACTAATAATAAAGTAACTTAAAATTTATACTTTTATAGGGACTTTATAGGCCTTTTAATATTCCTTGCCGCACTAGTATAAGGATAATTTATTTAATTTATTTATTACTAACATTTTACTTTATAAATATATTTTTACTTTTACACTATTTTGTTTGTAATGTTATTTTGTTTTTATGCAGAAAATAAACTTACTTACTTACGTACACATTGATACAATATGCTGGGAAAGATAGAAAAGTATGCTTTGAACACAGTAGTAGTAAAAAAAATACAAAATATTAAGTGGAAAGGTTTTTGGCTAAAATGTCAACATTTCTTGATAAATTCTCATAGTTGTTTCTTCATGTTATGTTGTACAAGTCTCAAAAATAATTGAACGTTTTCTACATCTACTCCCATAAGTACTAACTTCTAGTGCAGTTCTACTAAAAGTTACATTGGCAAAAAATCATAAGTTAGAAGAAAGATTAACAAAAAAACATACTTTGTTCTTCTAAACTTATGACGCACTTCAAAAACACTAACTTTGAGGTACGTAGCTACAATCCCGGCCATAATATATTGGAAATAAGCGTCGAAAAATCAAAAATCAAGTTCCACAAGTACTGCGAAAGTGTTCATAGATATAACTACGGAAATAATTAAACTTTTCCAGTTTACTTTTCCAGTTTACTAATGACTTAAGATCTTAGGTACTTTGGTAGAGAAGTAACCGTGACTATCCAGCACGGATGGAGAAGGGGTGTGGTCTCTCTATCCTCCTAATTGGTTCATTTCAGGTCTTTATGACGCCATAAAATAGGTTGATCAATGAAATAAGGACAATTTCGGTTATTCTTCGATAAAATACAGTGACACGGGTGATCGATCATACGCGGTTTCTAACCAATACCTAACTCCAATCTCGTGCAATTGGCACGTGAAGGAAAAGGTACCAACACACGAATCAGCATAAAACGCCAAAAGTTCCAAAATTAATGGCCTGCGTTGTAGCTTCAATTGATCCAAAATTTGCCAGAGATCTACTATTCACTATAACTAATGCATTCACAAGATTTACACGAGGAAAATATAAATAAATGGTGACAGTGCTAAAGCTAACTAGGTTTTATTTAAAAAAATGCTACATGACTGAAGTACTTCTAGCTAGCTCAATATTATACCAAACGAACCAGGGAGCTTGGGGGAACATTCTACTACATTTTTCAAAGGGTCTCGTGGTATGTTAGAAAGGAAAAAATTAGATCAACAGTGGGAAAAAAATGGTGAAGGCAACAGCAACTAGCTAAACACTTCAATAACACTATCTTTTTGTAAGTTAGCCAGCTGCAAATGATGCGAAACTTTCCAGAAAGCTAGCTCACCTGTTGCTCCGACTACTACAACTGTCTGTGTTAATATAAAAAAGGATAACATATAGCTAGCTTTGGGAAAAAATGCGCTTCGAAAACAGCGCTAGCTAGTCTAGCTAGCTATCCTCTTCAAAGTGAGGAGTGCGACAACATCGTGTATTTATTTGTTTGGGCTTAAAAATAAAATATGGAAAACAAACAGCATTTTCTCGCTGGCCAGTACCCTGGTACCACCAGTTTTTTTTCATATGCGAGATAAACGAAGCAAAAAAATACTCCGCTATATGTGGAGTATTTGGTCACGTGGATACAGACGATGCCCGGCCTTCTTCTCTCGCCATGCGATATCAAAAATAGAAAGAGGCCCTGGGTACGAGGTTGATACTTATCTTTAGAAATTATAGTTTTACTGAGTAGAAAGTTATGAAATACATTCAAAGGGCAATTTGTGAGAAATTAAACTTGTTCATTAACATGAAGGTCTTAAAATGCCAATTAACTTGCAATAGACTTTTCCTGATGAGATTTCTCTTAGCTTTTGAATGATCCCATACAAGGCGTTCATAAGGTGGAGCAAAGGGTACTTTAAGATTAATTTTTGGATAAATAATATGGCGATGACAACTCTCATACAAATACGCCTGCATGACAGTTCTTTCAGATCAAGGACTTGGACATCTTTATCTCCCCACCAAATCGGATTTTTGGCATTAAAATCGCCTATAAAAATAGTTACATATCGGTTGTTATTATTTATATTTATAATAGTTTGTTCATATCCCTTTTTAAACCATCACATTCTTCAATCAATTGACTAGGAGATCTATATAAAACTGATAAAAAACATTTCTTATTATTGATGTTGCTGTAATTTACTTACACTTATTGCATGAACTCTTTTACCACTATGTGCAATCTAAACTATTCGCAGCCTGTGACTTAGTTACTATGTATACGTTATTCGCGACTTTTAAAAATATATAGATCTAGCATAGTATTGTTTTCAGTACTTCCCGGATATAAGACATGTTCTTGCAGCTCTAACTGGTCCAAAATTCCTACTTACTGTCATGTATTAGACCCAAAACAAAGCCTTTCTGAAAACAGGCCAATAGGCTGTTCTTGTTATTACTTGATTTGGAGTAAACGAATTTGTCACCACAAATTATATTTGCTGAAGTTTGTTTTAGTTTAGTGGAGTAAAAGTAGAGGTTCAAATGTAGGGGTTCTTTGTTTGTATATAGCTATAGTTATCATAATAAAAACCTGGGACAGATATATGCAATTAGAGTATTATTAACCATGTTATGATTTGCTCAATTTTTATTGTCCTCTGGTGGGCTACATATAAAGTTAATTGACTGGTATTGCGTTCGCTCACCATGTCTAGTTTTCCGTATTTCCCTAGTTATGCCAGCGAGCTGCAAACTGTAAAGCCACTTAAACTAAATGTACTGATAATGGTTGCTGTAAAAGACACGAGCTATTACATAATTACTTATAATCATCGTATTCTCAAGCACTCTATACAATAAATAATTCTTTCGTGTAAAAAGTCCTTCATACGCATTTAGCGTTTTCATGAACTTCATAATACCGCTATCCATTTTATAACATAATATTTTGAAGGGGCAGCAACTAATTATCCGGGAATTGAAGAAACCAATCAAATTGCTTAAACGCGCAGATTATTCCAGGGCTTTACCTTCCGCTATCAGAAACAACAAAGAGGAAAAAAGGCCCTGTGAACGAGGATGCATATAATGTATGTATATCAGTGAATGAAATAAGGACAATTTAACATGTTTTGTAATAAATCACAGTGACACCTTCCTTCCTACGTGGTTTACCACCATCACCTAACCCAAATAGTTACGTGAAGTGAAACGTGCTAACACGCGAATCAGTAAAAATGCCAAAAATCCCATAATTAATGACCAAGGTTGTAGTGTTGTTTCAGTACATGTTGAAAAATATAGATATAATGAATGTACGTGTTAAACATTTTCAATTTCTATTCTCAGTTTACAAACGATGTAAGACTTAAGACTTAGGACATTAGTTATTTTGGTAATGAACTTGCACACCACAGCGGAACACCGATCAATTCGCGTCTTTTGTTACGTCATTAAACAATGAGATATTTTATGTAAGAACACTTTGTGCCGATTTCCTTACGAAAACCTTGCTATTTGAGTTCCCATCAACTTTCAAATGAACAAGTACAAATGTTCTTGATTTTATACATTTGAGGAAAAGTTGTTAAACAGAGTGAGACCTAAAATCCCATGTGTGCTAAAAACTGTAACAAAGGTTATAAGAATTAAAGAGTTATATTCTTATAAAAAATAATTGAAACTTCTGCGGTTTAAAGCACCTTAGTATTAGTAAATAGTGTCTCATGTAATGTGCCAGATATATCGATACCAGCTTTGACCACACGCCAAAACTTGAAGTATCTAAACAATACGCGTAAACTATCGCGAACACAGTATTGTCACTTTGACGTTCGAAAATGCTTTGTCGTAGCATTGTGCAGTAATTATATTGCGATACTCTTTCATTTACCATATAATACATCTTAATGCCCAAAATGAGAGTCGTATCACTCGCAATGTAGTTCAACGTTTAAATTGTTTTGGGCCATGACACGATTAATATATCATATTATTATTAGCTGGTGAACGCGTGAACTAGCTTTTGTTTTCGGCTGCATTTTCCTTTGGTCGTTTAGGACTTATTTCGTGAACTTCGCTCAAGCTCCTCAAAATCTCGGTTTTCTCAAGTGGTTTGGAAAAAATCGCTGGTCTTTACGAAGGCGTTCCTCCTTGTTGCTTTTTATTAAATTGGCAATGTTTTTCGAAAAGTAAACGGATTTTGCGAAGGAGATTTTATGATATTGCTCATGCTCACAATGAACATACAAACTACGAGCGCTGCTTGCGAAAAAAGTTGTGTGAAAGTGGTTGAAGTAGAAGATATAATATACTTTTTATTTGTTTACTGTCCGTAAATAAGGCCAGTGAATTTTATTTTTTAAC
>JANTOQ010970882.1:0-27618 GCA_027564595.1 Bythotiara depressa | reverse complement strand
TTTCAAGGCTTGGTGAAGAATACCAGTTTGAGTTTCATGTAAACAGAGCCTAAGAGAAAGTTTTAAGTGACCTCATAGAAGCTATTATGATGAAAGTTCACTCTTCACCACATTAGGTAATAAAGTTTGCTTCATATTCAACACTTCTTTAATATTTAAAAATTATCTGGGAAGAAGTGTTTATTCTTACAATATATATTATTTCCTGCACAGGCTAAATTATTAAATTTGTTTCATTTACGTTCCATAAATAAATCTTTTGTTTCTATTTTACAGTAGAATCATTAAAGTTTTTTCTTTCATGCATTTCATTGTTTCCTTGTTTCGATTTGGCAACATAATTTTTCTTTACACACACATGGAATAAAAGACTTATCAGAAGAAAAATTTAAACAAACATAATTTTCAATGCATTTCCCTTCGTATCGAGTGCTAAATAAGTGGCGCAAATGTAATTTTCGACACATTTCCCCTCGTAACTGGCGCTAAATATGTGCCACGAACATTTCTCTTCGTAACTGGTGCTAAATAAGTGACACAAATGTAATTTTCAAATCATTTCCCTTTGTATTTGTCAATCCCTGTGTTGATAAAAGGAGAAAATAGGAAGACCTGAAAAAGCCCCCGACTTATACAGAGGATATATCTAAATACTTGAAAATATATAGCTAAAATAGGGCTCGATTTATACAGAGGATCGACTTATACACGGGATAATACGGTAAACTATTTTATCTTTTTTATTTATAATATTAAACATGGCAAAAGGTTTTATAAAATCAAAATTTACATTCCTGGGCTGGCAACAAAAACCCTTAAGGCACATCACTTTTAGGAGTGACACTTTATATCCTCATAAGTTAATTCCAATAATTTAAATAATTTAAATTATTGTTGTAAGAACAGGTCTTGAGTCAACTTAGCAAACGTAAAAGCACAGTTCATGTGAAAAACATTACTTTTAATCAGTTTAGCAAATGAGTTTCAACTGGTCCTAATAAAAAGGAAAATACTAAAATATAAAATAAGGTAGTTTCTATCTATGACTATTCTCTGATTATAGTTCAAAGTATTTTAATAAATTTGTCATTTTACAATAATATGAAGTTTCATTTTCATTTAACTTGATTTCTGTTTATTAAAATTCTACCAATATGTTTTTATTGAATATTTCAATTACCAAGTTGAAAGAAGTTTTTACCAAAAGGAATTGTTTTTTAACCCTTAGACTGTGAATGGCATATATGTGTCTTTATGGTCCGTACCATTACAATGCCGGTATCTCTGGAATGATGAGAGAGAACTTCAGGAAATGTGGATTATTGCATAGTAATCTACATTAAATTCTGTGCCTGATAGTGTTTTGATGTCGTAAATGTGCACTGAATCACTGTCTTCAAAACTGGTGAAAAATAAGTGCTTCACAGTCAAAGGGTTAATAAAATTTAAAAAAACATGTCAGGGAAACAAGGTGAGTATTTTACATGTATATTATTATATAAATCTTTATACCTCAAATTCTTCCCAGAAGCCATCTTTTCCTTGTACAATAGTGTTAGCATCTTTCTGCAGCGCAACCACCCTATCTCCAATTGAAGAAGCAGTTATTTTTGTTGCATTGAATGGCTAGAACAAAAATTAATCTTTAAAATTAACCTTGTGATAACTCTTTATATTCTCTAAGAAACAACCCTTGTATAATCCATGCATATATGGAATATGTATCTTAAATGCATAACATTAACAACAACAAACAACAACAACAACAACAGAAACATTATTATGATAGATGATAAGAAAGCACCTGCTTTAAATGAACAACTGTGCCATTGTTTTTTTCAACCATTGGGTTCTGTCTGTAGTAATCAACAAGGTCTGTGATTGTGTCAAATTTAGGACCACCACCAACATCATATTTTGTCTCAATATTACGGATCATAACATGCATTACAGCATCATCAGATCTGAAATAAAAATGTTTATAATTATTTACAATGTTTGTAATCCAAGAGAGTTTGCTAGTTAAAAAATAACAGCAATTTCTTTTTCTTTTGCTATTTCTACACTCATTTAAGCATGTTGTGGTAGATCACATAATTATAAAATAAACCATGTTGTACTAGATCACATGTACTACAAAGAAATGAGCTTCTTCAATGGTCACTAGTCCCAGGCTCCTATTATTTTCCCTAAAAATGTGAATAACATGAAAACCAATGTTCCAAAAGTTTTTAAAATTTTATATGTTAGTGCTAATGGGTTCTTAATACTTTGCACAAATTTTTAAGACCAAATGATAAATTAAATTTTCTAGAATAGCAAAAACAATAGGGGTCTGGAACTAGCAATTCATATATGCACGCAACTTGTGTCACCTACATTATCAAGTGTACCTGAACAAGACATTTCAGTGTGCTAAATTTCATTTACATTGCTTTAACAGTTTCTGTGTTATCTACCATTCTTTTTATTATCTTATATGGAAAGAGCCTTTATGACATCATCAGATCAGAGCTCTGTCAGAACCTAATCTCGTTTACCCAAGACTGGCTCCTTGAAGCCAAAACTTTAATAACTCACAACTTTTGAACGGCTCATCCTTTTTACACCAAATAAAAAACAGTGAGCAGCATTTTTAAAGCACTTTAGTTTTAGACTAAATGTTTTAAATGTTAGTTGCCCTTTAACACAGCTTTGAAAATCACAATTATGTTTTTATCTACATTATTTGGTTGTAGGAACATTCTACCAAAGTCTTACCATTAATGTGTACTAAAAATTGCAATTGAAAAACTACTGACATAGATCAGGTAAATTCTTGATTAGTACTCGTAAACGGATGGTCTCGAGTACAATTAATGATTAATTCATGAGTAACAAGGAAGAAGAGTCTGTAGGATGAGGAAATTGTTTTTGCATTTTGTCTTGTTACGAGTAAATTAATCGTTAATTGTGTGAGAGACCATGCCATTACCAGTTAATCATTTTTAAGTGCCTGCAACATCAGTATAAAGAAACCGGGTATATTATGCAGTGGAAGAAACCATTTCATCACAACTTCAAAAATTTTATTCTGTAAATTCAAACAAATAGAGGAACATGTAATAATCATGGTCATAGAACAGTAAAGTTAAAAATATTGTATTTAAGTAATTGCTATTGTTGTGAATAATCAGATAACTGAACATGACTAATCGTCGTCTCTTTGGAGGTTTTTCAGACACATAGTTATGGTTTATATTAACATGACAGTTACTAGTATAAAGGTTAGCTACCACTGGAAGGAGAAAAAGAACTTGTTTGTTGTTTTTGAGGTAATTTGTCTGTTTGTTCCAATTAATACCTACCAAATGAGAAGTTTACAGGAAGATTCTTGATTTCAATATACTGTTAATAACACAGGGTACCTTTTTAATCCTGGAAGAAATGGCATTTGACATGGCATACATTTTATCTTTTTCGCTAGAATGGTCTGTTACATTTTTAATTTTGCGCTTGTAGAAACCTGAGCTTTTAATTTTATGAACAGTAGTTTTTCTTGCAGAATGATCTTCTTATTTGCACAGTCTGCATTAAATGAGTGGTCCTGTGAAAAAATAGATTTCTAAAAACAAAAAATTTGGATTCAGCACCTAAAAATTGATAAAGGCCAATTATTTTCTTATTTTTAGTGATTTTCTGTTTTTAGCAGTAACTCTGCAAACTTTTAAATTTTGCGGACCATACAAAAGCAGCTATCTAATAAATTTTGTGACATCATTGTCGACACAGTTCAAAAAATCTTAAAAGACATGTGAATGAGAAGTTTCAAACAGGCTCTTGAAATAAACTTTATTTAGTGGTGATTTTTTAAATAAATCATGTATTCTGATGACTTTAAATGTTAACATCATTGGGGGAATAAGAAAGCTCACTTTCCCTTCTTCCAACAATGATGAAGACCAAGAAGAAATAGAAGAAATATTGTCTTCCTTCATAGGCTTGCAGCCATTTCAATTTACACCCAAACGAGTCATAGAAACTGACAATTCTGAGAAAAATACATTTTAAATATATATATATATATACATTCTGCGTATGAACTTATGAATCTTCCATAAAAACTTCATCACAGTCGTTATTTCTACTGTACGTGATCACACAACAACTTCTTCATGATTTGTTTTTATTCCTTATTACGCATTCTCAAAAAAAATTATGTAAACTAGTTTATATATAATCTGTAAAAAAAGCTCATGCACTCATGCATATAACTTATTATCCAACACACCAATCATAATACAATCTATTTTAGCTAGCTCGAAAATGTTTTCAATTTTTATAAAAAGAAATGAAAAGAAACAATAATGTGCAATATATATATATTCCATCATTACGTTTTACAAATTTTACTTTCTTAAGAAGTTTCGTTATGAAAGTTTCATTATAAATGTTAAACAATCGATTAACAAAATTGTATCATCAGTAAAACGTTTTAACAATTCTAGATAATCAATCATTGAAAATGCAATGAAGTTATAAAAGAAAAATGTTTTGAAGAAGCAGGAAACTTTTTAATCGTTATAAGAAATACGAAGATGTAGAGAATCTTCAAATCTCCTTCAAAGAACTGCTATTCAAAGTGTAAATGACAGATTCTTATACTGTCATCTTTTGGTGTTTTGCTCGTTTTAAATTATTCAACCATATTTTCTTCAATTTTTCATCTCGCGGAACATGGTAAAAGCTGATGCCTTCCTTTTTCTTTTTTCTTCTTGCTGTTTGAATGCTTTTGAAATTCACGATAGAACAGTAAATCATGGTACATTTTACCTATACATAATTTACTCTACAAAAGCTAAAATGTATATCCATTTTTCACTAACAACATGTATACAGCAACTGCTCATGAATGAAGTTTGTTGTCAGTGACGTCACATGAATTGTTTACAGCTCATAACTCAAAACCACATCTTTCAACGGCTTAAAACCCAAACATTAACAGTAATTTTAGGGGTCTACAAGGATTTTTCATTTCACAAAATACATTTTCTAGGTTAATTCAATTGTGCTGAACCCAATTTTGTTGAAATTTGAAAATGTGAAATCCACGGGACCACTCCTTTAATGGTGAACGCTGTTTCATTGACTTTAACATTGGAATGATGGTATGTACACATTTTGATATTTTATGGTTACCATACGAACGAATTTGGACTATTGATAACAGTAAGTTATAATGGACCAGTGTTCACGAGTTCAGCTGGTCTTCAACTTTTATACAATTCAAATATTTTAATGGGACATTGTCACAAGTAGCATACATTTTGGGCTGGATTATTGTCATAAGTAGCATACATTTTGAGCTGTATTATTCTTGTCACAAGTAGCATACATTTTGAGCTGTATTATTCTTGTCATAAATAGCATACATTTTGGTCTGTATTATTCTTGAAGTTCAATCCCCCAGTTCTAGTTTTCATGAGTCCTCAGTGTAAGATAGAAACTTATGGCCAGACTGTCCATGTCTAAACAAAAGTAAAAATTTGCACACGAAGGCTTAATGTTCTTCTCATCTACTCATACCAAGCAAAGTGAAGGAAATTATTCACCGACGGTTTGTATTAATGAATGATAAATTTTTAATTCTATTTCAGTACAGCTAGATTAAATAAATCTGTTCATTTTCCCTGACCTCCAGGCGCTATGTTTTTTAAATTTCTTTTTTAAGGTAAAGAAGTAAAATTACAGACCAGATCTTGTAAGGTACCAATAACGTCAATATAGAAAGGTTGGGCACAGTCTGTAAATTGTTAGTGTCGAAATAATTTCTGCACTGGTCTTCCTTTTACACTTTTTCCTGTTTACAGTACAGTATTAACAATTAATTGTACTCCGAGAGCCCATCAGAATTGAGAAATACTGCACTCTTAATGATTATGTCAACAATTTTTGGATGACAAATTTAAAGGTTCTTTCCTTTCATATAAATTCCAATTCTTAAACACATAAATGAAAAGTAATGAACTAATTGTATTATTGTGAAAAGAATTGATGAAAACAAAATAAACACTTTACTTACCGAATTGTTAAAACAAAATCACCAGGTTTGCTCACACTTTCACGAACTAAATAGCTTCCATTTTTGCCCTTATCTAACATTAACCTTTCTGCTTCTCTACCAGACATATGACCATGGAACCATCTGAAAAAACAAAATAAATAAATATTTTTCACTTACTTTTCACATGCTGGTTTTGTGTTACATTTCCCTAATAATATAATTAACATTGTAGTTGTTGAGAACTAACTAAATAACTTGAGAAATAATAATAATAATAATAATAATAATAATAATAATAATAATAATAAATAATAACGTGAAGAGGGAAAATGTTTTTCCTTTTCACCGCCGTACGTGTGTATGGAAGCCGATTGTCACATATTATACATCAACTAGGTTTATCAACTGATAAACTATATTTTTGTTTTGATAAACTTAGATTGTCAAAACTTTATTTTGCTAAACTAGGTTTATCAAACAATAAACTTTAGCTCATTGCTTGATAAACCAATTTTTTCAAACCAACGCACATAAACTTGGTTTATCCATCAAACTGAAAGGTCAGATTGTCTTGATTGCCCGCATGACATATGATTGGCTTATTTCTTATATGTTCTTTACCCATCATGCACAGTTACCGCGGATACTTGATGAACAAACAGGACAGAATGTTTCATTTGTTCCTTTTCAACTCATTGATTCCTCGTGGTTGGTAGTAGCAGGCTGTTCTGTTGTTAGAAAATGGACAACAATAATGACAGATTCTCCAATTTTAGTGCTTTTATGGGGAATTTTTCTCAAGGAAGAAAGGACCATACTGGAGCAGCATTTAGAGCCTTCATTAACAACAACTCACGAATAACTACAAACCAGCCGCCATGTCAACGCCACGTGTTTTGTGTTCTACACTAAAATATGAGCTGGGGGTGCATATAGCTATGTATGCCGCCAGCGTGGGTAGCTTGGCACTTTCGTTTGTTTCTATTCGTTTGTTTATGAGAAATAATTCGCTTTAACTAGCAATAAGTGGCTAGGCCCAGAAAAATTCGACAAGTCCAACAAACAGACAAAGAACTTGCTACAAACAGACAAAGGGACAAAATTCTTGCACGAGCGCGCGCGCGCAAAAAAAAAAGGGACATCAAGACCAGTTGGATTACTGCAAACGCTTGCAAGAAAAAAGTCGTACTTGTTCTTTTGGCAACAAAAAAAAGAGAAACCTGGGTTTAGCATAGTATATGTATAATAAACTTATCAAATGACAAACCTAGTTTAACATTTCTTAAACTTAGTTTATCACAAAAATGTGACAATCGGCTTCTATATACGTGAATTGCCGTGAATCCGATTCCTCGATAAAACAGAATAGATCTAATCAAGGAACCTCCTTGATCTAATCTATTATAGGTATGTGGTTAGCTTTACTAAGTTTATGAAAGAAAGTATTATTTGTCACACTAACGTTTAATGACAGTTTATTTGCATGACCCAACTGTTGACTTGACTTAACTCATTGTTAGAAAAAAGTTTTAATGTTATTGTGCGAATAAAATTAATTCAGCGAACAGTAAAATTTAATCTACAATGGCTGCGAGCGCGTAGCGTTTCTTCCACGGGGGTCCCGATGGAAAGAAGAAACGACTAAACTAGTTTACAGACAGTATGGAATTTCAATTAGAAGCTTCTCTGCGATGGTCGCTGGAAAAAATAAGAAATAAGAGTGGTCCAAGCATTTTCAAAGGGGTTTTACCTTCCTCAAATGATATGAACTGTTTCCTGGCTGCTAGGTAGCTTTGAAACCATTTTAGGTTAGTATTTTTAATTCCATGATTGCCAATCTCAGTTATCAAGGCTTCATGGTCAAACGGTGGCAAAAGCTTTTGACAGATCAATAAAAACACCTAGAATAAATGTATCTTCATTAAATGAGTGAAGAATTTCGTTTGTTAATTGTAATATTGCATGGTCGGTAGAATGACTTGCTTAAAGTCAAACTGTTTTTCGTATAGTAATAAATGTGTACAGCCTATTATACATTATCCTTTCAAGAGTTTAGAAAAGCATGGTAGAACAGATATAGATCTGTAATTTGACAAAGCTGTCTTTTCGCCAGTTTTAAAACAGGTAGAATTAATGCTATTTTTAGTTTGCCAGGAAATATACCAGTTTGCGTACGATTGAATATGAATCGCAGAGTTGTCTGAATGATCATATCAAATACTTTTTTTTACAACATTAACGCTGATTTCATGAACGCCTGCACTTTTGTTGTCTTTTACAGTGAGAAAAGCTTGATAGAGTTCTTCATTAGCTACTTCGCGGTTTGGTCCATTTGCATTCTTGTAGGACGTAAGTACGTTTTAAAGTTTAGGTTATTTTTAGGCTAGCTTTGGGCCTATGCTTCCAAAGAAATTATTAAATTTGACTATCATGCATGCAAATACAAATATTTTGTGGTAGATTATGGGTTACGATAAATTCCCTTGATAAACCTAATTTTTTCATCGGTCCCTCGGATTTTGCATGGGAAAATATTACGACAATATAGATATTACGAACACCGGATACAACGTACTCCCCATTATACAATTTCCGTCCACTTGTCTAAAATTATCTAAGAGTAACCTCCTTCTCGGGGTTTTTCTTTCTGATAATTCCCGAATATCAAAAGATCCTGAGAACTAGGTTGAACCGTAACTATCAGCATGACGATAGTGAAGATGATTAAGGTACGTTAATTCGAGATCAGCAAAGCATTGAACACATCAAAATTATTTTAACATCGATACACTTACAAAACTTTTCTCCCCACTCACATTCCTTCGTTACTAAAGTCAAACGTTCAATAGCACGTCACTGTATTCGGACATAACCGTACTGGCACAATGCCTACGATCATGGGCAAAAATATTTGGTACAGCGTGCTAGACTAACCAAAACGAGTTCACCACAAGTGCAACCTCGTTCCCAGGGCCTTTATTCCTTTTTGATCTTGGGACGGCGGAAGATCAAAAAGGAAAAAGGCCCTGGGAACGAGGTTGACCACAAGTGATGTTTTTAATGAATATAGATAAATATAAAGAACTTAAGAGTTAAAAACTTTTTCAGTTTTTAAGTTTACCAAAGATCTTAGGATACTTTGTTAATACATAACATAACCGTAGTTGTGCAGCACACTTGAATAGGGGGCTTCTTACAAGCGTTTACATAATATACTGAGACTAGGCGCCAAAATAAAAAAATTGAGTTCCACAACTAATGAAATAGTGTCTATGTATATAAAGAAGCTCTTAGTTAAATTTTTTCAGACTGACTTAAGACTTAGGATCTTTGTAACTGTGATCATACAGCACGGGTGCAAGAGGGGAGCTGATTCGCTTGCCTCAGAATGAGACAAAGTGGGACTTTGAGAAGTCCTGAAATAGAAAAATCAACGAATTAAGAACACTCTCCGTTGTTTCTGACTAAAATACACTGGCAAGAGCAACTCTACCGA
Organism: Bythotiara depressa; assembly: GCA_027564595.1. Lineage (NCBI taxonomy): Eukaryota > Metazoa > Cnidaria > Hydrozoa > Anthoathecata > Bythotiaridae > Bythotiara > Bythotiara depressa. Next base: position 18,079 of record JANTOQ010970882.1, on the reverse strand, counting down.
GTTTCTCGTTAACACCTATCCCCAATTCTGGTTTTATGGACGCTCTGCCGAATAGGGAGGGAACATGAAAAGGGCCTAAAACCGCAAAAGACTCAAATATTTTGTATAGAACGTATATTGAATCAGTTTAATTTGCAAAGTTTTTCTTAAGGGCACTTGTATCCATTTTTATATCGATTTTTAGTTAACTCATTTTTTAAAAGCCTGGACATCTAAAGATACAAATTGAGCTGTAAAAATATTCTAGACTTTTTACAACTACATAACTGCTATTTCTTGGTATACTATACTTTTACTTCACCATGATATGATGAAGAAAAACATGTACGCCTTTAAACATTCTGAACAAGATTAATCTAACGAGCAATCTTGTGATGTTATACCTGTAAACCTTGGTTTTATTTACTAATTTGATTAAAAGTACTTTAGCATATAGAAGTCGTAAGGCACTTTTATAGCTGTTATCAGTTGTAGCCACGTACTTAGCTCCAACTTTCGACTACTTTGTCGTAGCCCTCAAAGATATGTCTATTACGCAGTATCGAGTGTTAAGTTTTCACTTAACAACTATAGCCGTTCTTGATTTGTTGCACATTGAGGAAAAGTGGCAAAATATAAATAGGTCTTAACCTCAAAAGAGGTAACATTAATTGAGACCTTGATTGTAGTTGCGTATACGAAAATAATTCGCCACAAGTATAGGGTAAATCACCAAAAATAATTCGCCACAAGTATAGGGTAAATCACCAAAAATACGAGGCATGTTCATAAACTTTATTATAGATTTTAGGATCGCGGGCCTCACCAGGCTTCACTTTGACTATTGAAAGGACCAAAAGTGACATCCCTGAACACAATATTGACAAAATGCGGTAGTAAAAAGCAATATTGACAAGTTCAAACGAACCGTACCGACTAGCATTTCCGCGTATAAATTGGCAGTTACCCAAAATATAACAGCATTTTTTTAACGAGTTATTTGTGCTCTTTTACACAAGCTCTTCTTCTTTTTACGACACATCCGAAATTCTATCGTCAAACTTTATAAATAGATAATATTTACAATTGCAACGTTATTGATAAGAAAAAATAGTACAATAAAATTATAAGCTGGCGCATGTTTATGAGGTGAAAAACAAACTTGACTTTTACTGTGTGTGTGTGTGGATACGATAAAAATCCAGTACGTTACCATTTTAATGACCAACGAATTCAATGCAAGGAAATTGATTTTTTAAGGGCTAGGGTAGTATTCAAGTGATTTTCTACGTTTCCGTGGACAAACTGACATTGTTAAAGTTTGCTGAAGCTAAATGTGAAAGTTCAAGTTCTATGACGAGTGTAAAAGGACTGTAAATTAAAGTCGGGTATCCATTAAAATAAACGCTCACGTGATACCACTAACGGTATACTCATTGGTTCTTTCAAAATAAACGCTCACGTGATACCACTAACGGTATACTCATTGGTTCTTTCAAAATGCTATTCGTAAAAAGCAACAAAACGCGGGAAGCGTGCGCGAGCGATACCTTAATGGTAATGCGGCTTAACAGGCAGGCGTACCCACTAGCTCGAAAATACAAAATGACATAAAATGCAAACAACAAAACATGCATTGAGGTACCAACGAAATCAATCATTTCTGAAATATAGGGCGTATTCTTTTCGGATCTGTTGGCAAACCGAATTCAATGCTTTGTAAAACATTATATTTTGGTCTGGTTTGAACCAAACATAAACCGGTTCTAACTCCTTATCTGGTTTGTATTAGTATGTTGCAGACCGCTTTGAAAACCGTTTTTCGCCTTAATATTACCGTTATGAAAATCGTCGATCTTCTAATTTTCTAAAATCTGGATTATCAAGAAGCAAGGAAGTTCCACTTTTTAAGATAGCGTTTTTGTAGCGTTGTTGGTTTGAAAACAGCTGTGATGTGATTCTGTTCCTTTCGGGTTTGTGAACATTTCGCTTGACTGAAAACTGATTCGTAAAGAAAGCGCCCAGTGTAATGAACCCATATTCAAAATATATGTACAAAAGGACTGTAGAAAGTTCACAGGATTGTGTGAATGATTGACATACACTAGAGTTAATGATTGACATCAACTAAATGATAGAAATAGACACCCATCATGTAAATAGTTTCTTCAACTAAACTTTGGAAGAGAATTTCTGTTCAGGTAGATTAACTTTGTATCGATTACCGTACATTCGATATGTAACATGGGTAATTTATCAGTGTCTTTTAGTTTTGTATCTAGAAGAAAATAATATGTAATTTTTATATTCATACCTACGGTAAAACGGTGGTATTTGAACTAACCCAGTGGGAACATCATGGTCACACGACGTTGAAACAACGTTATATCGACGTCTGTAACGTTTATTCGACGTTGTTTGACCATCATGTGCCCACTGGGAACATACGATGACACGGTTTAACCGTTTAATCCATAATGTCCCCCGGAAGTGAATAAAAGCATTGATTAATTATTGGAAATGTAATGTTAATTAAATTTGGTAAAAGCTGATAAGACCCCCTGATTCCACATAACATGATAAAGGTTTCCAATGGGAAGTTTAATATAACCAGGAGGCAAGCTTATGAATTAAAGAGTAAAAAAACTAAAGTCCATTCTACTAAACGGTTTGCATAATCGTTGGGGGACTAATAGGATGCGGGGTGAAAAATAAAAAATACCTATAAAAACGGGGGTGTCAGGATAACTGGGTGTTTGGAAAATAATATAAATACGTAAACGTATGTATTAGAAAGAAATAGTTGGGTATTTCATTAAAGGTTTGTAGCACATTGCACGTTTCACTCTGAAACGTAGTCAAATTAGACCATGAAAATGACATATAGTTGTTATATATTATTTATATAGAAAAAGTTAAAAGGGTTGAGATTTTTTGTTAAAAACGAAATCTGGGATTTTGGTTATGTGTGGGATAAATCAAAACATTTCAGTTTCATTCTAAACACGATATATGTTTTGATTTTACAAGGACACTTGCCAAACCACATGACTGGTGAGAGTATTCTTCCTGTAGAAAGTTAGTTAACCTACCATTACTGCTGGTGGTGAGAGTATTCTTCCTGTAGAAAGTTAGTTAACTTACCATTACTGCTGGGATCAAAAGCCGGTAGCATGAAGGATACTTTCGGTCTCTGCGTATAGTTGTAACTGGTGGCCGGAAGAATCAAATAATCCTAGGGAAAAATAACGTAATGATGCACTTATACAGCAATAACATAGAGTAACATTATATCTTGAAGTTTTCTTTTGAACAGTATAGAAAATAAATGTTCTATTCATAACAAGAATTGAGCTTTTACATGTCGATGGGAGAAGTTTTAAAATAAACTAGATATGGCCGGATGGAACAACTCAACAAATGCGGAAACGCGCATTCATTCATTCATTCATTCATTGCATAACGGCCACTGGAAGTTAATTATATACGTCAGCTGACAAACGGTAATATACTCGACATAGGATCACTCTAGAGTTGCATCTTCAGATTTTTATCCAAGCCAAAGATCTTTATTTATTTTGAAAGGGATAATCAAAGCCGATTAGTTTTAAGGGCCCATTTCCACTAAGGAAATCTTTACCTGGAAAGAAAAATTTCCGCCACACTCGGATGATTACGCAAAAATACTACAGCTGAAGTGGAAGACGGAAAAAAAGAATAGAAAAATAAACATTTTCAACTTTTAATTCTTTCCTGCCATATAATACTGCCAACGGATACAAAAAATCATTAACTATCAGATATTCCTAGAGAAGGGAAAACCCCACTGAGATAACATACATCCATGGCCAGCTTTACCTCAACAAAATCGACAAATGAGACGACAAGCCACAATTAATATCACACGCTCCTCTTGTAATCAAAACAATCGCTTTTGTCATGAAATTGAAGTTTTAATCAATACAACCACAAACGTTGGTCGATTGCTTTGATTTACCCCGTAAATAAAACACAATAAGCAATCACGTTTGTTTTGAATAAAAAGGAACGTACAAAGTAAGGTATGTTCACACCAACCGGATTAAAAACACCCCTCGTGTTATATCATATGGATGTCATGATAGTGTGATTGGAACTTCTAAATCTGGTCAAAAAACAAAGGACTGTAAATAACACACTTATCGCCAAGGCTGAAACTAACCAGAAAACTTTCTACCCGAGGTTTGACCGTGTTAGTGTGAAGAACCTTATAATGAGTACACAGCATATTTCTCTATACAACGGAAGAGTAGATACCACGTGCTGATATTACACAAAGAGAGCGAGATCTGCTATAAAAGGGTGCATAATGAATCAGCAAAGCAGAGAGAAAACTTTAAAACTCCCACCTTTAAGAATGATACAACATAAAATGTATCTGCTTTTCTACCAATTGATTTTTGGATAGCATTAGACAACCTACAAACAAATAGCAGACTTATATATAAACACGTCTTTTGTAAAACATATACAAAATATGAAAACAACGTGAAAAAATTGTAAAAATGTGTTAATTCGAAAGTTTGTGAATTATTTTTTTTAGATGCATCAGAATGTAAACAAAAATATTCATGTCATTTTAAACTCAATACAGAAAATCTAATAATTGGCAATGTGTCTGAAAGCACATTCAAGCAAAAATACAGTCCATTTCACGCGTCTCTTCTTCATACTTGCTAAAGAATATTTAACAGAAACATTTTCGAATATTTTTGCTCGTTAAAATATCCTTGTAAACCAAGAAGACCGCAGACAATTCAAGGACATTCCAGGAATATTCAAGGATCATTCTTATCAGATTTCAAGGACATACATCTCCTATACAAGAGAGTTGACAAACTTGGAAAACTTTCCGTCCGAGGAAATATTTAAATGATCCGGCTTAACTAGCTTGATAGAAGGTAATGAGAAACAGGGATTAAAAGATGGATTCCCTACTCGATTATATCATTACCGAATAACTGAAAACGAAAACCTATTTCTCCTGACACTTAGTATATGACCTAAGATAAAAGTCTTTAAGGACTTTTAAGGAGCTTGAGTACATTTTTGAGACTTGTGGTCACTTTGTAAATATAACAGTATTTTGGGGGTTTTCTATTACATACTGAGCATATTTGAATGATGGGTTTGTGAGAAAAATGAGCTGTCTTTATTTTTTAAATTATTCGAATCAGCTAAGTACTGTCCTGTGATCTACTGAATCCAAATAAAATTCTATTTTATTTGCGAATGGCAGGATATAATTTTGATACCAATAGATTTACCATGTACTATAAAACTGACATGAATGTGCATAAAGCCTTTGGAATTCAAAACAATCAGTTTTTCCTTCTTTTTGTAAAAAGCTGTGAGTAAAAGAAAGAAATTATCTTACTCTTGGGAAGTAGTGTTGATTCCAGTAATTCTGTTGCTAGGTGGGTATGCTTTTCTATATTTCGCATGTCTGAAAAAGAAACAACAAACAATTGAATAAACAACAATTCAGTTTAAAGCGAATCTTTCAGTGTAAGCAAATCATTGTAGAAACGTTTGGAAATAACATCACAGAAAATTGTAATTCCAATAACTTGAATAAGTACCTAAATGTCCATGGCTTTTACAAAAATGAGGCAACTGCTGTATTTATTTAACCGTCACCATGGGTACACATTAAAAAAATTAGTAGCTGCTCTATGGACTTTAACATTTTGGTTCATAAAACAATACCTAATTAGTTTTTTACATAGAATGGAATACGTTTTTGACATATAAAATAGAAATGTGAATTTTAGCCAATTTCCAAGAATGAGTGGTTTTATCTTGATTAAAATTAATCTACATACACATAACTATAGTAAGTTGTAACTAGACAACTATCAATCTTCAATCCTATAGTGTTTTCTTGTTCTTTCTGTGATTATGTTAATCCTTTTGTGTTTCAGAACATTGTAAATATGGCATCATCATTGTTCTTATATGGAGGTGAGGCAAGACAAAACTGGATTGGGTATGCCATGATTCTTATTCATCAATATTTGGTTGGAATTAATTAATTTCCTTCTCTCCTCATTTCCTGTCCCTGTCTCCAAAGTTTTCCACATTCCTATCATTCGAACTTTCTATATTCTGTTCCAGTTAATAATGAAAATATTGTGTACTCTACATTTCAGGTCGTTTTATGTTTTAATCCAATAAGGTCAGGATACACCTCCTGCCTATTTTAAATTTCTTAATAGTAACACTTATAATTTTATGAAAGATAAGGGGGACTTAGCAACTTTTACCAACTTTAATTTTCCTTTTATTTCCAATAAGTAACACTTTTGGAAAAAGCAAAAAAGCAAAACAGCAAAGAAATTAATATATATTTGAATAATTTCAGGGGTGCTAGGGACCTTAGGGTTAATTCACATTGGCACTAAAAATTAGAACCTGTTCCTGTTTTCCTTTTTAAAAGATCCAACTAGAATTCTGTAAATAGAAATGTGCAAGTGATTCTTATTTCAAGGGAAAACAAACATAAACATAATCAAACATATGGTCTAACAAAACAATGAAGGAAGAACAATACACAATTGATACTACAATTGTTTCAGAAATAATAATGTTTTGTCACTCAGAAGACATTATAAATAAATAGAGAGTTGCAGTGTAAATGTAATGTCTTCTGAGTGTCAAAACATCATTATTTCTAAAGTTATTGCAGTGGTGAATAATATCAATAATTATTTACTCACTTGATAAACCTAAGATACGGTGACGTGACTGTGCGTGGTGCTGCAGTACTCTGACTGCAATTTTCAGGTGACATTAAACTTTTCTCTGATGTGGAATTTCGAGATGTGGCCTAGATAATTAAAAAAGATATTATAGTACATAGAATACATCAATCAACTGTTACCAAAAAAATAATATTGCATACTAAAACCATGCACCTCTGCAGAAGTAAAACTTTGCATTGTAATTTCAGCACTTTGTTGTTCACATTTCATTTCTAACTTTGTATAACTGATAATACAAATACCAGGAAAATTATTTTCAAAATATTGATCAGGTTTGTATCACTCATGGCAGGTATTATTTAATTTATACCTATGATTCTAGTTGATACTTTCTCTTTAAAACTATTTCTCTGAAAAAACTGTTTAATTTTAGTTTAATTTAATTTTACATTTTTCTAAATATATTACTAGCATATAGATTTGCACTGAGTGCCACCCCATGGCAAGATATGCGCACGTTACGAATTTTATGAGCAGGCAGTTAGGTTTAAGATTGGAGGCAGCAAAATCTGGAGTGCAGAAAATCCACAATGACAGTCTAGCATTGCTTTACTGAATGCTACAAATGTTGACTCCCTAATGGCAGCAGAGAATCTCCTGAATCAAAAAATATTTGCATGTTTCTTAACTTATGGCAGGGTCTTTGTCTCGATTATCCAAATTGCAAATTGTGAGATCCAGCACACATAGATAAAAATTTTACACCGTATTTTTACACACCCGTTCAACAAGGCAATTTTGTGAGGTGGTAATTAATCTGTATTTCCAGTGAAAAATAAATTTTTGTAATAAAATTTACATTCCAGGCTACATTTTAGTATCCAGCACATAAATACCAAAAATACCTGCGATTCATAAATGCAGTAATCTAGGAGAGTTTGAGGGGACTTTAATAGTTTTGTTTAGAACCATAACTTTTTTCCTTAGAAACCTAGGAAATATGTTTACTTCTTTCAAAATGTTAAAAACAATTGTTAAAATTATATAAAATTATATCTTGAAAAAATTCATTGTTTTAATGATCCAATATACAAAGGTATTGTTACTTTTGAGATACTTATAACAAAGAAAAATCTACTTTGTGTAAAATTTCATTATTCCTGTGCCTGTAACATGAAAACATGAAAACCAAGTAGTAGAGATACAAGAAATTTACAAACTATAAAAATAGAAACTCACTGCTTTGTTTTTCAATTTCCCTTTTTTTTTCTGCTTCTTTTCTGAGTGTAAACCTTTCACAAGGTCTTTGAGAGCTTCATTGATTCTAAATAGGAGCATACAACAGTTTAATGCTGAAGTAGTAAACAGAAAAGTAAAGCATGATAAACTGAGCTGATTTATATGTGCAAAAGTAAGGGCGTGAAATATAAAAACAACGAGAACTACACTTTCCGCAACTAGATTCACACCTTGTTGGCGTTTTTCAAGTGGTGACGCATTTATAAGTCTACCATATTTATTTATTCTATTCTATTATAACTGATATCCAGCAACAATGGAGCTTATAATCTGATGTTGTTTACGTCAGTTTTATTTGCTTATTTGTTGTGAATTTGATGGAAGTTGCACATTCCACATTATGTTCCATGACTGAATGATGGTTTAAATTTTTTGATATGTTGTTGACATTCTTTGTATATTATACGCTCATTCAATTTCAGTTGGAAGAATGGAAATATAATATAATATAATATAAACAGCAAGTTCAACAAACATTTTTCTGGTATTCTGGATGATTTATACGTTCACAACTCCCTACCCATGTATAAGACGATACCATGTGTAAGTCGACTCCCAAAATATAGAGCACTACAGTTGATTTTAAAATATATCCTGTGTATAAGTCGACTACGTTTTTAACAGCACAAAAGTAATAACTTTATTATGCTAAAAAATTGTCTTTCCACAGACCAACATGCACAGGTAGCCATCTTGTTTTAAAGTTATCTTAACCCAAGTTGGCTCCCTGCTAAGTTTTTATGCTTGCCAAGTTGGCCAATTATACAAGTTAACAAAATAGCTAGCCACCGCATTTTCAAAAATAGCAAGTCTGTGGCAGTGATTATGAGTTGAAAATTAAGTTCACAGCACTTATTCATCACTACATAAGAAATTGGTAGGTTAAACTTCATTCTTTATGTTTGTAGATTCCTCCTGAGTGCTTTTAAAAATAAAATTATATTGTTATAAAATTAATTTTGTTTTAAAAGTACAGTAAATATAGACAGAAAAGAATATTAACTCGCGATGATAATAATAGAACGCTTATTGTTGTATGTTTTATGCTACTCTATTTCCTGAAACATAAAACTTTTTCAAATTGCTAGACTCAAGAGATGTTAAAAAAAGAAAAATATGCACGTGCGACTTTTGAACTATCTCGTACTTCTACAAACAAGGGTGTTTATTAAAAAATAAATATATTATGCACACGTGGACGTTCATTCATATAAATGAATACAAACTTCAAAAGAAAATCCCCTTTAAATTTAATAAATAAAATTACCTGTTAAGGATAACATGTTGTTTTTATAAACATACTTTCAGTAAATATTTAATTCTGTTAATTACTGAATAACAAAAGTCTAGCATGTTTGCAATATTATACTAATGATTGCTGCATATTTTATGTCGCATAACGCTCTTTTATAAAATTGAGTACCGGTTAATGTCTTGAAAATTCTAAAGATCTTTCATATAAATAACATAAATTAGAATAAAACATATTTGTCTCTCTTTATTTTCACATCGTAAAATGAGTAACATGGCAGACATAACCGTGGATCATCATCCAATAGAGAAGAATTCAAAAACGTCTCAGATAAGCAAATAATATTAAATTTGTGTGTTGCTACATAAGCTTCTAAAAGAGTAAGATTTTTAAAACCTGTTGCAATACTGTTTAAATTCCAATGACAAATAGTAATATTTTGATTATTATTAATGGTACCTGGGTTCGTCTCAATATCTCCATGTAATATAAGTAACGAACAATTGTTTCATAAAAGCAATACAACTTCGGTAAAAAATATGACATTATTTCAAAAGGGTATTGTAGCTTTGAGATTTAAGGCCAATTACCATTACTGCATTTTCGCCCGTAGGGGCAGAACAAACATTTTTGTGCATGCTCAATTTGCTTTAATAATATAAATGCACAACTTAACGAGATGGTTTTTAGTCAGGTTGTTTTGTTTATTAATAATAACTTTTTAATGTTCATATGGCTGATGCTTGGAAAATAATACAACAATGGCATGTGTATTACGTATTTTAATGAAGACAGTTAATTTAATTAATTAAGTGTTATTTTATTTTATTTTATGTGTAAAATTTCTGTGAACTTGTACCCTGTGTATACGTTGACTCCCCTTTTATACAGTTAAGTAAAAATTGTTCCGGGGTCGACTTATACACAGGCATATATGGTAATTAAGAACATACATTTTAACATGCGATTATCACACTCAAATAGGTGCTAGAATATGCATTGTATATTTTATAAAAAGCAAAGAAAATATATTATGTATTCCAAAACAACAGATTCTATATGGTGCATGCCCTTTAATACATTCCATCATGTTTGAAAAACATATATATAAGCTCAACATTTGTGATACTTACAAATACAAATAACATAAAAAATGAGCAAATAATTATTTCACCTGCTGAGATCTGTTTTGTTAAATTGTTCACCACAATCAACATCGCTTTCTGAGCTGCTCGTTTTGCTTGCTTTTATTGTTTGAAAATGTTTCCTATGCTTTAGTTTTAATTTTTCCCTTTTATCATCCACTTTGAATAAACTGGCACTATCCCCAAAACGTAGTCTTGAAGACCCAACTTTATTGCTGTCATACATAGTGTCAAAACTATTAATATTAGAGTTGTCATATTGTAGCAATGATCTGCTTCGATGCAATGTAAAAGATGGTTTCTTTTTAACAGTAGATATTTCAGAATTTGATATATAACTAGAAACAAATACAAACATTGAGAAACAGTACAATTAGATACATGAATTACATGTAGTCCTTTACCTATATACCTATATAAACATGGCATTAATAACGAGTCAGTCAGTCAGTCAGCTTTGCAAGCTCATAATTTCTTGAAGCATTTTATTACCACTGCTGCCATTTTCAGCAAAAAAAAAAACTTTTTATACCTAAGCCTAAACCATATTCTGTCATGACATACTTTAAGGCTAAACCACATTCTGCCACGACACACTTTAAAAGGCTAAACCATATTCTGCCATGACACAAGTTTTTAAGCACCTTCAATACACAACACCAGCATTATATTTAAGCATCATCAATACATGTCTACAAAATTCACCAATGAATTTCATACTGCATATAAATGGAAGAAATGCTGATCTTGATATTACAAAACATTACAATAACCATTCTTTGTATAGAAAGTTGGGAATGACCAATAAAATATAACATTACCAATATATTCATATACCTGAGAGGGTTGTTAAAAATAAAGAATAACAGAACAACAAACACCAGCGTTGATTTCTTTGCATTTTCCTTTATGCCAGTGCTAAGTAGTGGTTTTACACGAAGTTCAGTATTCTAAAAAATAAACAAATAAACCAATTGAAAGAGCTGTACATGTGGAGAAGGTTATATAAAAGTATTTATAATTTTTATGTTGTTGTTCTGTATTTAACACTTTTTCTATGCTTACATAGAGGGGAGGGAAGCTTAGGAATACTCTCTTGAAGCATGAAACAATGTCTTTAAAAAATATTTTCATCGCATTATTACTACGTGAAATACTACCTGGGATATGCATGAAATATAAATGCTGAATATTTGAAATTATATTTCGTTACACACTCACTTCAGATTCGAGTGCTTGGATGCGTTGTTTCAATATGTCATTTTCTTCTTTTAGAATCTGATTTATTGCGTGAACTTCTGAAACACGAACTTCAAGAGTTTGCACATGCTGAAAAATAATTAAAACAAGAATTTAAACATAGCCAACACATCATTTAAATGTGTAAAAATTATAAGTAAAAGATGAGAGCGAAAGCATGGTTCTTAATTAGATATAGGTATACAGATTAACATATCTAATAAACATCCAGTCTCAAGGAAATGCCTCCTTCCAAAACAAACTCATCCACTCAGGACAGAGAATGTTAATAAACCCTTCCCTCTTATAAACTTGGTTTATAAAAAACAGGTTTCAACAGTTAAAACAACCTTTGGGTACAGCTAATCCTATTATTTAATTAATTTCAATAGTAGGTTATTATAAAAGGTAAAATGTACAACTTTAAAACCAGTAAAAGAACCAAACAACTGCTGTTATTAAAACACAACATTTATGATATAAATGACACAGAAGCACTCCTGCTACTTGGAAATTATTCATCATCTCACAATCCCAGACAAAATATTCTTCAGATCTCATACTTAAGGCATGCTTCTACTCATCCAATTTTTCTATGAAATGGAATGAACGAAAACATATGGTGTGTGATGGGGCACATATTTTACTAGATTTTGATTCCCACTCCTTTTTGAAAACCAATTTTAGATTTCTTTGTTTTCTTTCTAGGTGGAACTTTTGTTTATTAAAATAATTAAATTTAAACTGATACTCTGAATTTTGATTGGCTAACTAATTAATAATTAATGTTCTATATTTTGATTGGCTAACTTTTTTTGTTCCATAGGTTTTCTGATGGAATAAGTTGAACTCAGTTCTACTTTCTTTGGAATGGGCAGGGCAGAAAACTTTTCCTATGGCCAAGAAAAACATAACCACTGCACATATGCATTTCTGTTCTGATCATAAAATTGGGTGAGTAGAAACCCACCTTTAGTTTGAGTGGAAACCCACCTTTAGTTTGAACCTTTAAATTTCCGACTAACACATGCAAGAGAGGTTTAACAGGACCACACCTTCAAATTAGTTACTGCAGGAAATGTCAGAAGGTGACAATTACCACTTACCTTTATGTTTTATGTTTTATGGCCTTATTATCACTTATATTCACGATTTCTTTTTTCTAAAATTTCTGTGGTTTTTATTTTCGCAATTTTCCACAAATTTAGCCGAATATAAGGTAACAAAGCTTCTCATTCTGATGTAAATAAGGCACTGCTCTCTGGCTAACTATTAGGAATGACTTGAAAGTTAGGGAAAAGAGGACAAATTTAGAGAGACACAGATGCAGCACCCTTAGACAGCCTACCTGTTTTTTACGTTGTCGTGACAAACAAGCTGATTCTCGATTTTTCATCATCCTTTGTTGTCTCTTGTAAGTTTTCAGCTAAATAAAGAAAAACATTTTTAAATTTATCAAATATAAAAATATGACAGGATAGATTGCTAATCTGAGACAAAGTACACTGTATTTTTATGCTTCTAATTATATGAGATGTATACAATGGCGAAAATTAAAAAACAATTTTCTCCAAATATTATTCGTGCATAAAATCAGTAAACTGATGTCTAAATCACTCTGATAGTGATTCCTCTACACTAGCAATTAAATTTTGAGAGCAACGCATAACTGTTGCTCACATTTCCCTTAACTTCCTTGAAAAGCATTACACAAAAGTAATAAAATCAGACAACAAACAAGATACAATAGTATATATTAAGAAACCTCAGCCAAGTCTTGTGGAGCAGATAGCAAATTTTCTGTCTTGATGTCAGATGGTCTTTTTGAACCAGGTTTTGCATTATTCTGAAAAAGAAAACCAACACTGTCAAATATTCGTTAAAGGTGATAAAACAAAAGTTCAACAGTTTGGTCTTTTTGAACCAGGAATTATTATTCTGAAAGAGACAACTAAGAGGCCAATTGTTTTGTTACCCTTTAGATACTTTCTCATATATGTAAGCTCTCAGCACAAACATGCACATTGTTTTCTCTTCAAAATTTCTAGTATTTCTTTTTTCTTTTCTTTGGGAAGTCTGTTTTTCTGAGTATTAAAGCTTTATATTTTAAATTTATTATATTTTAATTTAAAGGAGAAGTTTGACTTTTTATGAAACTTCTCAGGATTAAAGAGCTTCTAAAATGAGGAACACCACTTTTTAAAATTTAAAATTTTGAAAAAGCTCTATCCGTTCTTGAGATATTCAATTTTTAAGTTCACAATTTCATAGCACTTTTTTTCTTTTAGTAACATTTCTAAGGATAAAGATTCAGGGAGATTTAGGGAGAATGGAATAATAAAACGGCTAGTTGAAGGGCTTGGAACTAGTAACTATGATATTTCAATGCTCCCATTTAGACAGTAATTGATCCACTTATCAGTAATTTTGGTAATTATTGGGAATTTTCTTTTTTTAAGTTATTAAACAAAGAGTTCTTTCTTTTTTCTTTATTCATGAAGAATATCCCATATTTAAAACATTTCTTGATTTTTCTCCCGTATATACTGAAGGAAAAAATAAAGAAATATTTTAAAAATCATGAAGAATAAGTTGAATAAAGTTTAATCCTAAAAATAACAAGAATGATCCATGCGCTTAAACATCGATGGCTACTGAAGAGATGCGATTGTAGAATAGACTAGTTAGTCTATTCATGAGCGTAAAGTGCCGTAGACCTGAAAATCTGAGAAACTAAGAACTAGTCTACTGCAATTGGGATAGATGTGATTTCTATTGTTGTCGGTGATAAGAACATTTTTCCTTGCAGTGAATTTTTTCAGTTATTTTTAATTTTTCGTTTATAGTTTTATATCTGAACATTTGTAACTGAGATTGTACTTTAATTATTTGCTGAGGTACATGTCATCCCATTATTTATTTCGCGCTCTACTTTAATAACGACAGAAATGTCTGCAGAGGATATCTATCAACATTTGTTATTCCGACCAAGAAAAATTGTTTAGAAGATTCCAAAACCAATATGAGTAATGTAAGAACACTTTTTTACTTGCCTACATATTTAAATTTTATAGCTGCATGAAGCAATCACCAGTCCAAGTCTGAAGACAGTATTAAATGCAAAAAGTAATTTTTAAAGTAGACATTTTGTATTATATAAACAGGGGTCTATCATTTTATTTTAAGTAATCATCTGCCCAAATTTGAAGTTCATACGTCCAGTGGAAGTTACTTTTCTAAACTTCTAAACTTGTATCATGTAAATGGGGCTAAATTATTGATAACATCATCCACATGAATGTATCAATTGTTTAATTTAGATTACACTGTCTTAATTAATCATCTGACCAAGTTTGAAGTTCATACGATTGAATCTCTAAAAGGTATGTCATGTAAACAGGGTCCAAGTATTTGATGACATCATTGACGGGCGCGACCAGTTGTCTCATTTTAAGACTCCATTGCCTTATTTAATCATATGAACAAGTTTGAAGAAGTCCACATGAATAGCGAACGTTACTTTTCTAAAATTCTATAAATTGTATTTGATGACGTCATCAACGGGCTTACTTACTTGTCTCATTAAGATTGCATTGTTTTAATTAATCATATGATCAAGTTTGAAGTCCGTACGACTAGTGGATCTTACTTTTCTAAATAATTTTAACATTTTTTCGTGTAAACCAGGAATAAGTCAAAATATTAGGAGATAGATAGTGATGCTGTAAACATACATACCAGTAACTGAAAGTTATTGTTAAGATTGTTAATTGCTGTTGGTTTGATTATTGATTTCGCAACATAATATTGTCCATTTTCTATACAAAGAAAAACAAGAAATACAATATACAGATAGTGTATTAGAACTCAAGAGGTAATATCCTGAGGCCTGAAATAACTGAAATTTTATTCAAATATACAACAGAAACCATTCTCAATTTCTCTACATTGATACTTAGAAATTATTTCAAGCCATTTCCTACACAAATGAGTAACAAAAGGTGCTGAAACACTCTTTCTATATATAAAAGTTTCCTGTTCTTATTTTTGTGCTTCAGAAACCTATTGTTGCTATACAATACACAGTAAAATGTAGTTAGACCAAGGAACAGAAGAGAAGCTCAAAAACAAGTCCTTTATAGTACTGTATATAATATTACTGTTGTTAGCTATTGTTATCTGTTAGCTGTCTTATTATAGAAAATAACAATACACTTTATTAACAAAACAAAATTAAATTTAATGTACATTAATTATGTGCAGCATTAATTTAAAGTAGGAAAATTTTATTTCTCATTAACTTAATCATTATGAAACAAATATATGAGTTTTTGGGAAAGAACATGGCAAAGAAATATTTAGGTTGGAGAGCTGATGGAATATATGTGAAACAATTGATAACATTCACCGATCACCAAAATCATATATTATACAGTTGTTTTTACTTTTTCTGTTGAAATTTTGTTGAAAAAAGAAGAATGAATTGAGATTTTTTCATTTGACCCAAACACATTAATTTAATTATAGATTTTTAATAGAAAAACAGACTACCATTCATTTAATTTTTTTCACACAAATTTTGGCCATTCAAGATGATGAGTTAATTACTCTTGAGTTAATTTAGTGCTTCATTAATCTCCTATACGAAGGTATATATATCCTAAATGACATATTTCTTTTCAATAGATTATCCCCATAGTAAACAAGACAATAACAAACTATCAGGCCAGGTTTTATTAAATTTTACCTGTGTCTTGATTCTAGTTGATTTATTTATTGAGTTATACATACTTTATATATTTATATAGGCACTTAATTTTATATTAACTTACTTAGGCTTTCAAGGGCTCATTTTAATTATTATTGCATCTTCTGATTGCATCCAGACTTTAATTTTAGTATTAGTTCATCACAAGTTATTTTAAGGATACAATGGATACAATTTTCCTGAATTATGAAACAAATTTTCCACATCTACACACAGGACCTTCTATATATATATAACTTCTCATCATTGATCTCTGGATGGGTGCCTGCGGGGGCAACTATTTCTAAATTGAGTACTTACCGAGTTTCACAATTTTCGGAGCTGGTAAAATATTCATCTTTCCTTGAGTAGTTGTACCTGGAGCAGCAGCTTTAGTTAGTAAGATCTTCTGTCCTTCACTTTTAATGGTAACTGGTTTAAAACCTTTGATGTGTACAATATTTGGATTGACAGAGGCAGAAGTGACTCTACTTGTATTATTCAATATTATTTTTCTTTTATCTTTATTGGAACTTGGTACATTATCCACACTAGGAGTGTCTTTATTTACAACTGGACAAGATTCCACCTTTTTACTGATTCCTTGACTTGATGCTACTTTGTCAGTCATATTTAGTTTAACATGTGTTGTAGCAGGATTATTAGCTGCGCAAGCTGTCGCTGGAGAGGATAGTGATTTTGGAGATAGTGGTTCATTTTTTATTGTTTCTGGATTGATTGACATGTCATTTTGTGCAACAGAAAGTTCGTCTTGAAGCCAGGTGTCAATATCATCACCATGAAGCCAAATTGAAGAGTAATCAAGATCTCCATACTAGAAATAAAGGCATATATTTTGTCAATTTCCTTGAGATGTGGCTTGTTTGGTATAACATATATATATTGTTAGTCATACAGTTTACATCTCCACGCACACAATACAGAGAAGAAGAAAAACTTTGTTAACTTTGGGTGAGGTAGCTGGATAAAAGAAAACTAAGGCTCGTACTGTATGTTTAGCTCAATGTTCAATCTTATGTTTAACTTACAATGGTGAAGGAAAATTTTTTTTTTTTTCTATTCAAGTTAGGTATTAACACCTTACAGACACTCACATACACAACACTGCACCACTAGCTGATGAGGACAATTAATGTATATTGTCAGACTAGTGGTGCACACAACATATAAAATATAGTGGGCGTGGCCCCGTGAGGATATTAGGTCCCTCCATGTGGAAAGGTTGCCCAACGTCTCATCCGTAAACCTCTATACAAGATATAAATATTTGCTCCAGCCAGGAATCGAACCTGGGTCACCCAAGTCAAAGGCGAGAGCGTTAACCACTACACTACGGATCCACAAGGTGAAGGAAATTAACAATAAAAAACAAGCATACAGGCATACAAGGTGTAAGGTTCACAAAATGTTAAAATCCAAAATTAGAATTTCCACAGAAGTTCTAGAAGACTCACCAGAATCAATGGTGAATGAAAAATTTGGAATACTAGACCTTTGAGATTTTGTACATAAAGGGAGAGTCTAAATACTGATAAATTTTAAAATACCAGATTAAGCATTTTTCAAACAAAGTGTGTGTGTGTATATATAATAATATATATATATATATATAATATATATATATGGATGGAGACTCGTAAGAATCGAAATATCG
>JANTOQ010969771.1:1486-15103 GCA_027564595.1 Bythotiara depressa | reverse complement strand
CATTCGTAGATCTGATCTGACCACACTCTTTATATTCGTAGAACTGATCTGACCACACTCTTTATATTCGTAGAACTTATCTAACCACACTCTTCATATTTGTAAAACTGATCTGACCACACTCATTACATTCGTAGAACAGATCTGACCACACTCTTTATATTCGTAGAACTGATCTGACCACACACTTTATATTTGTACAACTTATCTAACCACACTCTTTATATCCGTGAAATTGATTTGACTGCACTCTTTATATTTGTAGAACTGATCTGACCACACTCTTTTTATTCGTAGAACTGATCTGACCACACATTTTAAAAACACCTAAGAAATGGAAATTGTGAATAAAAAATCAACTCACGCGTAGATGCAACACGGCTACATATTAGAAAATGTTTATAAAATTCTCTATCTAGCTAAATGTCATCTCTCAACACCACGTGTCTTCATCATTTTCACTAATCTTGTAAATCCAGTGAGGTTGTAACCCGTCACTCATGGCTTTATTCAAATGATTATTCAGTTCGCGTAATAATTCCCTGTTTGTCCCTCCTCCTTCGTTACTCAATATTTTCCCTCCATCTCCTGGATCAACCGTGTTCTCAGGATCCGATTTATTATTTTCAGAGTCTGTTGAAGAATTGTTAGAGTCGTCGTGGACGCTTTCTGAAGGCGAATGGCTGCTTGATCCTGCTCTACAACTTCTTTGCGTTGATTTTATTAAATCTGGTACATCATGAGACTCAGCTGGTCTTACCGAGTCGGTGTTACACAGCGGTCTATGTCTAGTTCCTATATCGAGAAACTCACTGTTACTTGCAACGGGGATTTCCAGTTGTATCATTGGTAAAGACACAGTCACTCTTTTTTTACGCGACCTAAAGGAGGATGGGTTCCGTTCCAAACAAACTTCATCGGACCTGGTTTCCATATCAGAATCGGTTAAGTTCTAAAGTGACGAGAACATGTAGAATCGACGAAAGCATTAACAACAAAAGAAAGCGCGCACGTTGCCTTACCAAGAAATAAAATCATTCCAGGATTTGTAAACATTTCAGATCTTGACAGGCAAGGTGTATATTTGGTACTATTTTGACCTAATTTATCTGAAGAAATCATAAATAATGGAAAAGGAAATGAAAGAAATTACTCTGTGCGCAGTTCTCTCATGTTAAGAACCGCACGAATGACGAGAACATATATGGTGTACATATATGTATATACACCATGCTGAAAGAAATAAAAGTCATTGCGCTCACCTTGCTACTGTCTCGGTGTATCTGAGGATTCACAAAGCAAAGTATAGGTTTAGCAGGATCACGCAAAGCAGTTATAAGACTATCTGTTAATGTCTGAGTGTCTCGTTCTTCTTTATTTTCCTGATGACTTAAAACATGTGTCGTATCTACCGGATTATCTTCCACCTAAAATTACAACACGTGTCATTGCTCTGTAACAATAAATAAATAACACAACAACGAAGCAAGATATTAACCAGTGGGCACATCACGGTCAAACAACGTCCTGACAATGTTGAATAAACGTTAGTTGTAACAATGTTGAATAACAACGTTGAATAAACGTTAGTTGTAACGTTGTTGCAACATCGTGTGGCCATGGTTTGCCCACTGGGTAGTAGATAATTCATATAGGAGAAAGCATGCGTCACGTGGATAACATATAATAAACATTAATATCTATGTAGAAGCTACACAACTTGGTGCGCTTCCTCCCCATGTGTAATACGTACACTCTACAACTGAAACAGAAGAACCATTCACCTGCATAGGAGTTAGGATCCCGTTATTTGATATCACGCGAGTGGTCCGCAACAATGACACTGAACGTATAGGCAGCGTGTTCTTTCGTATCCTCGTTGCAAATAATTCTGGTCTGTTGTCTATACTAGTATTACTAACAGAGCGCGTTCGGATTGGTCCCTGCAGTCGATCAACGTTCCTATGAAAATAATGTGTAGTTTACTTATAATTTCAAACACGATGCATCCAAAACCTTTTAAAAGTTTATAAGTACACTGAGTCTTGCGTGGAATCGATCGATAAATTAATTCTTTAATGCATAAGCATACCTCCTGGTAATATTAAACTTCCCATCGGAAACTTTATGATTTTATGAGGAACCAGGGTTCTTGCCAACTTTTACCAAATTTATTTTACATAATCATTTCAATAATACACTCATCGCGCTGATGAGGGTACCATTTTGCATATTTTTCCTGTTTCTGCAACATTAAAACCGACAGCAGATTTGAATTCCTCTTCAAAAAAATAAGTCAACATACAAAGTCAAAAGCATATCTGCATCGGAAGTAATTTTACGGCGTTTTCAAATCTGGAAAAATAAAGAAGACTTTGACCGTAATATATCTTTGCCTCTCTTATTATATAATTCCATATTTGAAAACGCCATAAAACTACTTCTAATGTAGATATGCTTTTGATACTTTGCTAGTTGGCTTATTTTTAGATGAGGAATTTAAGTCTACTATCGGTTTTAATGTTGCAGAAACAGAATTCAAAATGGTAGCCTTTTATGCGCGATAGGTGTATTAACCCACTGGAACAATCAAAATAGCAAAGAAATGACGCAAGGGTCTGTTTCCTTTCCAGGGACACTATACAATTAAGCCTTGTTCGCACGGAGGCGTTATTGACGTTAACGGCGCGAACTAAGACGCTAAACGCGTTATGCCGTGTGAATGGTCGGCGTTAATCGAGTTAGCGCCGTTAACGCGTTTAGCTCTCATTAGCGCCGTTAACACTCTCATTAATGCCGGTGTTAAAATATCAAAACTTTTTTATATATTTTAACGCCGTTAACTCTTTAACGCTTTTAACGCCGTGCGAACAAGACTTTAAAACAAAGGGTTATAACCGAAGTAGTCGTTAGTTTTCTACGAGATGTAAAAATATACAAAAACTCACTCAGTACTATCCGTGGTAACGACGCCTGTAAATGTATTCGATCGACGCCGTTTGTTAAGATATTCCTCACGTGGTCGCATGTTTTTCTCAGCTGTAAGTGGCTGAGAAGATGTGCGCAACACACCCATCATTTTGCGAAAGAACGAATTTCCACGCTGACAATATATAAAAGAAGAATGTTAAGATTGTGGTGGGGATTTGAAACAAGGGATTTTACAATATGGAGAACACAGGGTGGCCACTCATTTTTGGAAACCAAATTCCAGGAGTTTTCCAGGAGATTCTTCAGATTTTCCATGAGTACTTTGCGTGAAAAATCTATGTATTATTATAAGGTTATGCGAAATTATAAGATTACTCGAAATATTGCAAGATAGAATAAGCGACGAAAACCATTCAAATTAAAATTTCAGGAGTTTTCCAGGAGCTTTTGTAAATTCCAGGAATATTTCCAGGAGTAAAAAACGGTTCCAGGAGTTTTCAGGAGTAGTGGCCACCCCGAGAACATCTTCTCTTAAATAAACATACACAGTTCCGAACAAAAAATATACGTAGCATAAACACGAACAGGGTTGCCTGCCACACAAATTTTAGCAATAAATCCCCTGACTTTTCCGACCTTGTGTCAAATTTGGTCATCTTTCCCTTACATTCTTTTACGCAGATTTAGTAAATTTTAACAAATAAAGCAGCAAAATATTGCCTTCAAGTCAGAAAAAAATGCATCAAAATACTAGCATTATTATGTATACTTATATTAGTATTTTCCAAGATGTTCCATAAATACAAATATATTAAGTTGGAGCTTGTACAACAAACTTAGAACATAAATTCCCTGATTTTTCTCTAACCAGCCGGTAAATGAAATGGAATTCCCTAATATTTACAGGTTTTCCTAACTTGTTTTAAAAAGCACTCTTTTACAAGGTTTTCCAGGATGCGTGGCAACTCTGACGAAACTCTGTAGATGTCATAAAAACAGGGGTTTGACTCTTACCTTGTGTGTTGCTTCAAACATCTAAAAAAAAGAGAATTAAAAATATATTAGATAAGTAACAAAAATATTTACAAAGAGTGGAGTTTTTTTACAATTTATCCTTAAATTCAACTCGATGAACCAGGTGCAACTTACATTTATTTTGACCCTTGTTAGCCTTATAATGCCTGGTGACCCCGGAAATTATTCAAATCTATATTCATTTCTTTGTTGTTTTTCTTTTTCCAGGGGGTATTACTAATTGAAAATGAAAGGAAAAGTAATGTTGGTAAAAGTTGATAAGTCCCCCCTGATCTTTCATAAAATTATAAGGGTTACTATTAGGAAATTTGCAATAGGCAGGAGGTGCATCCAGGCGTTATAGGGTTACGCATCGTGTCATACACAAGAATTACCCTGGGTGTGTGATTGATTTACCCTGGGTGTGTGATTGATTTTCTTCAAAAAAAATTTTTAATGTTTGCTTCACTTTTTTTACATCTCAATCCGATTTTTTTTCAAAGTTTACATCTGCTACTTCCTTCTGTCATATTTCCTTCGAACTTAAATCTAAACTTTTGTTTTCCTTCAAGATTTTTCCTTCTGAAATTCATTCATACGTGTCATGCTGCGAAGGAAACTTAAAATATAATAATCTATACGACGCTTCAGCGGAAAAACGTTTGTCATCGTTATTGCGATGGCTACGTTATCCTCTTGACCATGCTTGGAGCTGGAAGATGGAAATATTTATCCAAATATTTCAGCCTTCCTGTAGCTATTATTTGAAGTTTATTGGTCTAAGCTGAGGAAGCACATCAGCAATGACAAAGTGCCAAAATTAACCAAAATAAGTGAAAATGTTCGAAGATATAAGTAGGCTTGGATTTAAGCGGAAAAGGATGGATGTCTGGCTTGCCATTGGACAATTGGAGGGATTTATTATTAAAGTGCACTTGCCGATGTGCTCAACAAAACTCAACATTCTACTCCAGGACACTTTAAATATGCTAACTTTCTTCAAGGAGGTTGCTTTCTTTTAGAGTATATAGAATATATATCTTACGCATGTACGATATATTCTCCTTCCTTATTCTAGAAACAGTCGTCATCTTTTATTTCCGTTATATAAAGCGGAACGAAACTTTAGAAAACATGTAGAATGAAAGTTTTTAACGTGACAAAACAGAATGAAAGTTTTAACATGACAAAACTGAATGAAAGTTACTTTTAAAAGAACAAAACAGAATGAAACATTTACGACAACACAACTCTAAAACCTTTTAACATAACAGGATAAAACAATGAACAAAATCAACAACACCTCAGGGTAATCATATAGACACTTTTCGTGGTTTCATATGAAAGCACGCTGGGATAAATATGACCATTATTACCTACAGGTCAACATGTGTTATTGTCTCGATTATTATAAATTTCCAAAAGCGCTATTTGGTTTGTTAGTCGTGGGCATATAGTGTAAACTACTGCTAGTAAATTGCTTGATTATCAACCTCGTCCCCAGCGCTATTTCTCCATTTTGACAGACGGCGGAAGAAGTAGACCTAGTTTTAATTGGGTCACATGATCTAAAAAAAATCTTGATTCGTGGTTTTTTAAATGTATGTAGATGGAACAGCTATGTCTCGATTCACTTAAGCCAACTAAACTATTTAATGATTATCATCGAGTCTAAAACCAAAATTTCCACGGGAAAACAAAAGAAACATCAGATCATCAGGAAGTTCAACAACAACAAAAATCTGTCCAGGCATGTTATTCATATGCGACTGGAAATAAGATCATGTGGTAGCGTAACCTGAAACTGTATTTGTATTTGTGCTACGGAGAAGCTCTCCTCTCGGTTCTATGTGTCAAGTGACGTGGTTCCACTCATCTTGGTAATTGTACAATTGACCTGAGGGTTAACAGAGGGGTCAACTGATTAATAATTATCGCCAGTTAGGGCGCGAATAAGAAACCCTTGGTTTGCGTTCCTGCGTCGCTACCAAATGCGCTCTTTTTTTAAACACATTTAAAGAAAAAAGTATTTATTTTTCAGTGTTTTAAAGTAGTTTTATAATGTAGAGCAACATGAAAAATAATATATGTGGGATATAATCTTTGATGCATGCTGCCCCTGGAATTAATTAAATCGTTACTAATTTATTTGCTGTTTTGATTTTTCCAGGGGGTTAATTATTTGGTGAGGTCAAATAAATTTGGTAAAACCCCCAGGTTCCTGGATTAATTATATAAGATTACTATAAGAAGAAGAATTTATTCAGGAGGTATACACATGAAGTAAAGGAACTGCTTTTAAATTCTTTTTAGGAGAGAAATGTTTTGACAAGACTTGAAGAACTGTCGTCATCAGTCGTTAGAAGAACGTCTTATTTCCAAACAAAAAAGAGATGCTAGCAAACACTTCTACTATAAAGTACTACACGGGGGAAGCCTAAAACGGTATATACCAAATTCTTAACCACATTCTGAAAATCAGTTGTAAACTAAACAGAAAAGAAATAATCAAGAAAATATACCACATCAACTATTTCATGATACAAATAGTCCAGGAAAACTATTCCATGATACAAATAGTCCAGGAAAACCGTGCATTTTTGTCCTTCTTGAGGGTTTACCTTTAATGAAATTTCGTCCAAAGCAAGATAATTTGATAAGAAACAAAGTAAATCTCAGACCAAACCTGTAAAACGCATACCTTGTGTATTTTACAGACCGGAATAGAATTCCCATAGGGTAAATATTTCATGCCAACAAAAGTAGTATTGTTATATATCATTAAAAGGCTCATAAAAAACCGAGCAAAAAATAATAAAACATTATATGCGAAATATGAATACATCTTTGTTAATCATGATTAAACAACTAGAGTCGATTACAAAAACAGGTAGCATCTTTTCAAGACTCATATCATCTGCTGAATGGACGTTTAGAATATATGATAAAAATAAGTATTAGCATTTCATCATTGCTATTATACAAATTACAACCTTACAAACTTTATTCAAGTGTTTTATTTTGTTTGGTTTCGTTTGTATGTAATATTTTTACTCTTATATAAATGAAAGATCATTAATAGATATTGTGACGAAGCGCATTTTAATGACACATTTTGTTGGTAGCAGGAAAAATCATCAACTATACCAGGGCAGTAGGAACGTTTTAAAAAGTGGTGGGCACAACGAAAACGAAAAATGACTGACCCATGGTGGGGCCTGAGGGGCAGAAATTTGAATTAGAGTGCTCTAGATCGATGGAAAATGCATTTCCTAGCATTTTGCATTTGGTTTTGTGATGAGAACATACACTAAAAATGTGTAATATGTACCTAGTCTGTCATATATAACGTATAAAATAGCAAAACCTGTTCAAATGTCTACAAAGAGAATTTTCAAAGCAGTATGATTTTCTTACTTTATTTATCATTAAATCATTGTATCATTTTGAGTACTGTTGATTAATTTAGTAAGATGGACATTTGGGTTATCTTGTTTATATTTTTCAATGTTTATTTTTTAATTTTGCAGCGAGGCTAATTTATTCAGATTTGAGCTCAAAATATTTTGAAGATATGCTAATTGCGTTTATTGTTCTCTGATGTAAATTAGGCCTTAATTGATTGACCTATCTAATTTTGTTGTTGACCTATTACATTTGACCTAGGTGACCTAATTATTTTTTTGTATACATATTGTGCAACAAATTTTAGTAGTTACAGTAGTTTTAATTTTACAGTGTGTAGTTTATTTTTCCCCAGGAACTTCTGTTGATTTCATGTTCTTAATGTTTATATTGTGCTCAAAATTTTGTTTTACTTTTGTATTTCCAATTCTGTTTTTGATGCCAGGTGTTCTCGTTTGGTAGTAACAATATCCTTGGTAGTAACAAACTGTGGCTAGGAATTGCTTAGAATAATGATTATTTTTTCTATAATCTCAGCCTTATTAATAATGACATGGTGTATAGCAAACAAGCAATATTTTTATTTAATTTATATTTTGTTTATACAAATACAAGTATTACTATAACATATTATAAAACGTATATTATATAAACTTACTTGTTTTTGTTTTTTGGATTCAATTAAATTAAAATAAAGATTAAGCATAGCAAAGCAACTTTAGGTTTCTATTTTTATGTTTTATTATACCTTAAGCCCCTCGTGCTAAAAACCAATAAGTATCAATCGTTTACATACAACATGTTATTTGATTACAGTTCCCGTGTGATATAATGATCTCAAATAACAACTTTTAAATTTCATACTGGTTTGTTTCCCAGTGGACACATCATGGTCAAACATCGTCTTTTCAACGTCGAATAAACGTTGTAGACGTCGATCTAACGTTGTTTCAACGTCGTGTGACCAAGATTTGCCCACTGGGACCTGCAAATAAGTAACCAGAATAGACCTTCGTAGATACTTGAAATTTTCAACAAAGACATGCTTATAGATAAGTGTTGTACCATGTTTGTACCTGCTCATAAAAACAAGTTGAATATATTTTTTAATTTTGGGAAGGTTTATAGGGATCCAGAATTTTATTATACATTACTAAAAGTAGTTTAACACATCTTTGATGTGATATTTGGATTGGTTTTATTCTGTTTGTCGTTCTTTATATTTTCCACGTGATAAAAACAGGTTTGTCCAATTGGACAGATTTCAAATATAGCGATAAAGATTAGATGGCGGTAGCAAGTCTTTGTACCTAAGCAGTTATTTTTCAAAAAAACAAAAAAATAACAGCTTAGTTTACTAGGCTACGTAAGGTAGTTAAAAGTAGCGGAGGCACCTTTAGCGGAAGCTGCCAGCTAGTCGTGACAATTATTTTAGCATTGTTATCTAATACAATATTTAATGTCATATGATATTTATTCCCTTGTAAGTTTTCTACTCTAGTTATATGATATTTATTCCCTTGTATGTTTTCTACTCTAGTTATATGATATTTATTCCCTTGTATGTTTTCTTCTCTAGTTATATTATGATCATTAAATTTTAATGTTTACCATTGAAGCTTCTAAAAACCCATTCTAAAAACCCATTCAAACACAAACATATCAGCTCCGAAACTGTCGGATAAAGTTTAAATTGCCAAGTTACTGTAACCGCAGCTTCAAAGCTACAATGAAGGTTATAGACCCCAATTATGTTTTGCCACTTTTCCTCACATGTGCAAAAAATCAAAAACGGCTGTAATTGTTAAGCGGAAGTGAAATACCGATGTGTGTAATACCAGTTCTTAGATAGCTATAACTAGACTTGCAAGTAAGACAAACATAAATTTTCATAAGATTTAGATAAACAATAACCTCAAATAATATACCAAGTAACAACAGTCCTGGTCCAGCAGCCTAAAACTCTCATTGAAATTCAGCAGAAATATGTCACCACCCAGTCGCCATTTCCTTGAAGCTCCGTAATTAAGGGGGGGGGGGGGGGTGTCTATATTCCATTATCCAATCAGGAAGCAGAATCACGCAGCCGATGACAGGGCTATTTTTCACCGCCGTCCGCTAGCCGTAAGACGGTAAAATACCCTGGGAACGAGGTTGGCTTGTTTATAAGCAGAAAGTAACGAAATTGCATAGGATTCTGGACCGTTTACGGTTACTTTCCAATGAAAATAAAGAGTTCATAAAATATGTTTCTTACTGCAGAGAAGCAGAAATGATATATCAACACATCTGAACATGTTAAATAACAAAAGGCTGACAAATGCAATTCATTATGTTTATTTAAACATTTTATGCACGACCAAAATAATTCCTATAAGTAATATTTTACACTACTAATTTTAGGCAGGCAGACTTTGGTTTAAGTTAAGGTACTTACTCTACAACACAAATAATATAATACAGCTTTGATAATTATGCATCCCGTGCCTGTGCCAGCCATATAATTTATTCAAGAGATTAATTATTACAACTACTTATGATCTAACGGAACTTAATTTAAAGCCGACCTCCTCCTGAGCAACTTTGGTCGCGTGGGCACTAAAAACCAATTTTATTTTTCAATTCTGACGCCATATTACTCGCGCAAGAGCTTTGGTAGTAGGTTCAGAACCTACTAATACAGCGCATGCTCACTTTCTTATAAAAATCACATAAGTATCTGCTTATAACATCAAGATCGCAATTAATCACAGCGCTCACGCGGCCAAAAATTGCTCTACTGGAGGACCTACCTTCAGAAAACTACAGGTCAGCATACAAAAAGGCAATTAATAACAAAAGTAAACAATACATCAAATACAACATATAAATGCTACAAAGAAAAGGTACCTCAAATTGTGGCAAGGTACAATTCTTTCGTCGTTTAATTTCTTTGAAATTTTCATATATGAGTTTAGCTGCATAGATTTTTCCAATCGTAATTTGTTGGCCACTCAAGACTATAATAAAAGTGTGCGTGGTATATGCAGATACTGTTAACGGTAGAAGTAATTGCATTCGCCTATAAGTTGAAGTTGCAAAAAATGGATTGTAAATGACGGTTAAAGTAATAAAAACAACAGTGCCCAACGCTACAACACATATCATTATCAATCACTACAACACACCTCATTTTCAATCTCTACAGCACGTGTCATTTTCATCACTACAACACACGCCACTGTATATCACTACAACACATATCATTATCAATCACTTAAACACACAAAAGAAACAGATTACATTCGGACAAGGTTACGTCATTCGGACAAGGTTTCCTGATAAAACAGACTAGATCTAGTCTAACACTGATGAAACTCGTGCACAAAGAAAGGTAAAATTGGAAGTATGTATTACAAATGTTAAATAAATAGTAAATTAATAAACATGTAAAAAACACATTACAAATATAAAGTTAAAATCTTAGCACGAAATTAGAAAGAAGTAGATTATTAGTATGAGAACAACAAAATTTTACGATCTTCATTAAAATATGAAATCCAGTATGTAAACACAAAGAATTTACAGAAAAAAAAATCAAATCATACCAGATTGTTCTGGCATCATAGCATCTAAAGTTTTTTGTGTTGTATTCGGCCATATACGTTTGATTATTTTTCTAAAAAAGTTATCTCTGAAACATTCCTTTTCACGATAGGTCATACCAAGCGATGTTCGAACCAAAGCAAAGATTGTAGGTGTAAATAAGACAGTGTTGTCGCCTGATATAGGCATGTTGAGTTTCATCAAACGCTATAGAAAATAAAATAAAAATGAATTAAGAACACATCCGTTGTTTCTGATGAAAATACATTGACAAGTGTGACTCTACTGAGTTCCTGTTAACGCCTATCCCCATTCTAGTTTTATGGTCCCACCCTGTACCGAATATGGAGGGAACATGAAAGGGGCTTAAAATCGCAATAGCCTTAAAAAATTTGTGTAGTCTTGTATATGTAGTCTACAATAACCAAAACAATGTAAAATCAATGTTCCACAAGTTCTTGGGGATTGCGTTCACATACATAGATACCTCACGGGTAATGGCCCTGCAGGAGTCCCGTTAACACCTACCCTCCTCATTCTCGTTTTGTGGGCACCTTATGCAAAAGGCGGTAAGCATGACGAAGTTATCATAGTTTCCTTAAAATCTCCCATTCCATCAATCAATCAAACAATAAAAAAATCAATTCAAGTACATTGTAAGCTAAAAATCTCAATAAATTCAAATACCTTGTAAGCTAAAAATTTCGGACACTTCTTTCCAAAGCCAACAGGAGGTTGCATATCACACATAAGTTGGTAAATATCTTCATGTGGAATTCTTCCTCTAGAAAAGTATTATTTTATTAATTGTTTTTCTTCCTCCCTTTTCATCTACTCAACAGTAACGTAGTTTCAGGGGGAATAGATGAAGCTGTAGCACAATGACAGTGAGTCGAATTCACAATCAAGAGGTTGCGAGTTCAAATCCGTTCCACGGCACGGTGCGGATGACGACCTTCACAAAATGTATACGTCATGTTTGTGCTCGTGTGCGACTATATATACACACATACAGATACACAATATACAGAAATTACGTCATCAAAAATGGAAAATCAGTTACACTTTATATTTAGAAAAGATGGATCTCATGTTCGAATTCACCGATAAAAATGACATAAATCTGAAAAGTTTTAGCATCAAAATATAATTATTGCAGCTAATACACTTGTTCAAAATAATTCGTTTTTTCGTGAAAACGAGGCTCTGACTGCATGTACTTAAATTTAAGAAAGTTGTACAATGATTAATGATGACCTCATCAAAACTTTAGGTATAAACATATTAAGGAGTTAGGTCATGAAATAAATTCCTAAAAATTCCTAAACTTTTATTAACTTCTGTAAAAGAGTAAGGTTAGTAAACACATGTATTTCTGTCGGGAAGTCCTTTATCATATGCTTGTTTGTAAAGCTCTCCGGAAGAATGAATAACCGGGAAATTCTGCTATTAAGGTCATGAGTAATCTGATGCAATTAGTTACACCATATTCACATAATGGTTTATTTCTGATTTGTGAAATCTTTTATAACAGTTCACATTTAAACAAATATTTATCCCAGTGGGCACATCATGGTCAAGCAACGTCCTGATAACGTTGAGGAAATGTTACAGATGTTGTTGTCACGTTATTGCAACGTAGTTTGACCATGATGTGCCCACTGGGATGACATTTATTGATTGATGGCAATTTAGAGCTCATCGTGTTTTGGTTTACGCGTGTTACTGTCGTCGGTCTGTCAGTCTGTCACCTCATAAGTTTTCAATGTTAATAACTATTTCATTCAATCAATTAAATCGCTGTTCCACGTTTGCTTTTCAGAAATGTACCTTACCATACACAGTTTCACAGACTCGCCTATTTTGAGCATGTGTAGTAAAATTAAGAAAAGTAAACAATAGTAGCTAAACTAGGCTATTTGCTAAGGGTTGTTTTATATTTTCATTTGTTGTTCTTAACGAATATACTGCTTAACCAAAATAAATACAGACTTTAAATCTTCATTGAATATATAAATATTAAATATATACCAGAAGTAAATATGAACATACATTTATGTTCCTTATAAAAGTCACTTACGCCGCAGATGGATCATATTCCGACCACACCCTCACGAATTCATCCATGTGATGAGGACCCAATATAGATTCATCTCTTGTTAAATAATCGAAGTTGTCCATTATAACAGCAAGAAACAGATTCAAAAGCTGAAGAAAAAATGAAATGTTCTCACTGAAGTTATCTTTCACAAATTTCAATTATTAACCTATTAATAAATAATTCCTCCGGAAAGGAATCAAATCATTGGTCATTTCTTTACTATTTTGCTTTTTCCAGGGGGTTAATTATTGTATATATTTAATATAACCAGGTGGTATGCTTATGCATTAAAGGGGTTAAAAGAATTGCATATGTTTGAAACAAGAAAAACAATTAATAAACAACAACAAATATGTGCTGATATATACAAAAATTAATAGGGATCTGTCCATGTATTAGAAAATGATAAAATATTATAAAAAAATAAAAATAACTAGCTGTTTCCATGATGAATTCCACATTTCATGTTACTAGGAGCATACAACAACTCTACACGATTGCAAGCACATTTCATGTTACTAGGAGCATACAACAACTCTACACGATTGCAAGCACATTTCATGTTACTAGGAGCATACAAC
>JANTOQ010966438.1:0-17699 GCA_027564595.1 Bythotiara depressa | reverse complement strand
GGCCATAACTCAGAAATGCAATGGGTTATGAAGTTGAAATTTTCAGGAACTTCATTTCTCATTGATGTTAGTAAGTGATCAAATTTTCATCAAAATCTGAGATGGTGGCCTGGGAGGCTTTGGTTCATTTGATATGGAATGACCCAGCATGTGAACACTGACAATTTGTTTGCCTGATGAAATTTTTTCATATATTTTGTTTATACAGGGAAAAGCCAGATAGAATCTAACCAAATGTGATGTCAAACTTTTTAAATACTTTCTAGAAGCCATTTTCTGTACAAAATACAAATTTACCAGATACCAATCAAAATGTTCAATTTTAGTCATGTAACTGGCAAATATTTGCCTCTCTGGTCAGTAAAAATTGATATAAATATAAATATATATCAACTAAATATCAACTTCATATATACCATTCGAAAGAGGGTGAAAAGTGAAGCAAAACATTGGTAAACATCAATATCTTTTAATGAGGGGATCTCAAGATATAGGCATTTAAATTTGTTTGATGACATCACTTTTTAGGAACAATATTGACATATAATGGCCACTTGATGGAGGAAAGCAAACATATTACACCATTTTCTTGAACACATTTTAATTTCCTGTTGATTTAGATGGGTTCTAAATGTCTAGTCATGTTGTAGTGGAACTGGAATTTGCAAGAATGATTCTTTGAAAACTCGAATTCCTAAATGATTATCAGTGGCCAATACAATTTGAGAATTCACTTGATCAAGTAAAAATGATAGACCACTTTGCTCAATGTAAAACACCATTGTTTCAACTGTTAATCTTAGGGATAAAACCAAAAAATCAATTTGGTTAGAGTCACCTTAAAGCTGATAAAATCTGGTTCATCTCTAGTGACTGCACTGCACGTATTACTAACCAATGCTCTATTAAAAGTGTTGCTCTAAGCCTTAATATTAACCGTTTAACTGGAAGTATAACCAATGTGGGCATGGAATAAGCTATGACTTCCCAACAACTACTGTGCAGAGATGCAGATGCTGATGAAGTTGTTTATTGTAAAATCATGATGATCAAGTGGCTGAAAAACTTTATAACATGGTAATTCCCATGTTAGGTGGTTCCATACCCTTCTTGTGAAACTTAGGATCTTGCACAAGAAATATAGTGCGCTTGCCATGAAAGATTCATGGTTTGAGGAAAAAGCAGTAGCCAGTGGATCCGCAGATAAAGCTGCAGAAAGTAAACGTTACTACCACTGTGTGCGCTTGCATAAAGAGTCATTTGAAGCATTACTGAGATATTGTGCTGAGAAAGAGCTTGATGAAACAAAATTTAGTGGTGCGCTGAAAAGTGTGGCAAGGGACCATCCGTAAAGTACGTATGCAGTATTTCGGCTAACGACCCCCTCCCCCCTTGTACCCACCTGTACGCTTTAGGTACGCAAGATTTCAGTCAATTCAGGATTAGGTGCAGTGGAAAGGACAGAATCGGTTTCTTCAGTCCAATAAAAAGTCCTAGGATTGACACTGGAATAAAGAAGAAACAGAAAGAGCATGCATCAAAGCTAGTAAATACTTTAAGAGAAAACAAACAAGCTTTTAGGGAAAAGCAGTAAAACCTGGGGAAGCTCACAGCTACCCTCTAACAAGTGTTCCACTGGCTCTCTCAGCACCAGATGGTGATTTATGGCAAGGATCAAAATCAGTATTCCGAAACTATATGATTAATGAATGAAAATCCTGTAGAAAATGCTGACTGGATAGTTGATGGCATAGCTGCTGCTGTAAGATCCAAAGACTACATGAGGACAATATGCATATTCTCTTTTACAGTTATGCACACCTCCAGAAAAAAGTTAGAACACTAATCCTTATTATGGATACTACTTATGGATCAAATCGTATCAAGGAGCTAACACAAAGAAGAAGAGGCGTAAATCAAAGGAATGAAATGAGTGGAGAAAACAAAATGGAACTTATTCATCCCTTGGTGAAATATTATAAAAATGATGAAATCAGAAAATCACTAAAGTTTCCTCTAATTATCACAGAATCTGAGAAAACCTGGGAAATAACAGCAACATTCAGTTATTACGGAGCTGAAATCATCGATATAAGGGATTTTTTTCATGAGAATTTCATCATGGTGCCTGAATTATGGGAGTTTGTGTTATAGGGCATGCAACTCTCTCTATGTAATGTCTCTTAAGGCGGGCTTCCACACAAACTTTTCTTGTAGCGCATGTACTTAAGTTTTCTTTTACATAACATTTTGGGAATCTTTCCACACAAAACGTATTTTAAAAATAAATGTGTAAATTAACGTATTTCATTACGTATTGCCATCTTGAAGCAGCATTAAAAGTATCTATATTTATTAATTAAATGGATTTCCATAGCTGCCACCATGTGGTGGTATATAATTTTTAATATCATTTAAAATACATCAACATCACTTGCCATGTATTGTTTACAGGTATTGCATGCTTCTGTTATTACATATTTTTACAGATTGTAGTCTTGTATGCTTCTGTTACTGTATAATTATGATGATATTGGTATGATGCTTCTGTTACTGCATAATTATGATGATATTATTGTTTTTATACATTTTAAATTACATTTTCTATCCCGATATACTTCATTGTATATTTGTGCAGTGAGCATCATGTGCATCATTTGGTATAAAAATAATTTTATGGTAAAAAAAGATTTTTAATGTACATCATATTTTCTGGTTTTACACCAGATGACCTAATCAAGAATAGCATCAAGGCATGCATTGTAATTTCATATTGGGTAGTAGATTTTATATGGTCGATTTGAAATTCACCTGATACCAATCTCAAATTGGCCGCAGTGGGGATGAAGAAGTAACCACATTACCAATACCAATATGGACCTGGTTTGAGATTTCCCTTGGAAACAATAATTCATCTAGTGTAAATCCTTAACCTTTAGAATTGATAAAAAAGATGCAATTAAAGTCGTTGTTTGTGCTTATATCTTTTAGTTCTTGAAATGTTAAAAGATCATGATGACTCATGGCCATTTCTTGAACCTGTTGATGAAGTGGAAGCTCCAAATTACTACACTTACATCAAGGTAAACATTATGTTTTAGATTTAGCTACCTTCCAAATTGCAATATTCTTGGGGCACCATCATAATTCCTGAAAGCTTGATTACTTTTTCCATTAGATATCAGTTGTGTAGAAAGGCCCTTGTCTCCTGAAGATCACTCACTCACTCACTGGTGTAGGAATGATACTGAATGTGACATTGGTTTTTTGAACACCCGGTTCTTTAAAGTCACAAATATTTATTTATTCCCCTAAATTTAGAACCTAAAATATTCATCGAAAAACCT
Source organism: Bythotiara depressa (assembly GCA_027564595.1). NCBI lineage: Eukaryota > Metazoa > Cnidaria > Hydrozoa > Anthoathecata > Bythotiaridae > Bythotiara > Bythotiara depressa. The sequence continues at coordinate 14,352 of JANTOQ010966438.1, read as the reverse complement.
TGATTTTTCTTCTTCTTTTTTTGAAAAAAGGGAAAATGAAAATAATAAAAGCTGACAAGACCCCATAAAATTGAAAAGCTTTCTAATGAGTTTTTAATAGGCAGGATGCATATATAAGCCTAAATTTTCTTCGTCTTAAAAATCTTCATAATTCTCTTATCAGATGTCATGAACTTCGTTTTCCTTTATGTATATACTCAGTATAATTATGTATATATTCAGTATAATTATGTATATACTCAGTATAATTACTGAAAAGTAAATAAATAAATAATAAATAATCATTCTATTCCGAGAGCTACATGTATTCCAAGATTCATACACCTTTGTGATTATTTCTACAGGATCCATGACGATCAAGTAGGATGGATTTGTTTAATTGGAAGCTTATACATAATCTTGAAGCACGAAACAACTTTTATTTTGTATAGATCGACAGCTAGCTCGTTAAAATGCGCACGTGCTCGTTGGAATGTGCTTGAATAAATTTTTTAAATAAGAACTTTCCAGAGTGCATTAACCTTATATGGTCATGTAATTTGCAAAAGCTATATAGCTAGCTTTTGATCCATACGTATGGTGATGTCTCGTGCTTCAAGAGAGTTATTATAACCTTCTGGTTTAATTAATCGTTTCTTGTTTAGGAACCAATGGATTTTCTGACGATAGGTGAAAAGATTAAGAAGAAGGACTACCAAAATAAACATGAGGTATACTGTCACCTATCGCGTGATCTCACGTGATGTTTTGTATAGGTGTAATATTAGTGTATATTTACTCACTGTGCATGGTGAAATTGGTAGATGTACTTTTCTTCAAGATAGGAGAGCGAGGGTGTAATAGGAGAGCGAGGGTGTGTCTGCTCTCCCGAAAAATGATGTATTTAAGATATTATTCTCAAACGTTTTAAGGGGGAAGCAGCGTATTCTTTTTTCAGGGGTTGGTACTCAATCAATAAGGGGATCTCTTATAAATATTTCTTTGAAGAGCCTAACAACTCATTATCGCGCATTATAAAATTGTATAAAAATATTATTTTCAAATAGGATAATACTGGACTTTATTTCGTAGGTGGGCTCTTATAAAAGGGGATGGCATCAGATTTTTTGTTTTCAGATTAAGGGGTTGGTATTGCTGTTGCGGTTGTTACTCCTCTTGAATCTACGGTGTTACCAGTTTCCTGATAGTAACCTTTATAATTTTATGATAGATTAGGGGAGTCCCCCTAATCTATCATACTGATCAACTTTTACCAACTTTAATTTTCCTTGTATTTCCAATTAGTAACACCCCTGTAAACAGTAAACAACAAAGAAATGAATATAGATTTGGTTTTAAGAACAATTTCAAACAATCATTTTGGCAAAACAATATTGTAACCTGAAAATTTACCTTTCATAGTTATTAACTTTGGTTTTGACTTATTTCACCATGCAAAGTGAACAAATATACACTTAAATATACACACCTATTCAAGATTTTAAGTTCTTAACCAGACACTATAGGGTTAAGTTTGAACCGGGCAGCGAATTGAACCGGACAGCGAATTGAACCGGACAGCGAATTGAACCGGAAGTGAATGACATAAGCTTTTCGAAATTAAATGCCAATGTATATGTTAACCCCATTAATGCATACGGAAGTAAATCAAATCATTACTCATTATTTTTTTCCATGGAGTTAATTATTGGAAATATAATGTAATATAAATTTGGTAAAAGCTGATAAGAACCACGGTTCCTCATGAAATTATAAAGGTTTCCCGTGGGAAGATTGATATAACCAGGAGGTATGTGTATGCGTTAAAGAAAGGGTTAATGTGTTATCGAGTGACACCGGAATGTTCTTGTTGTTTTTTCGTATATATTTTTATATATAACTAGTTAAGTGCTTCTGATGTATATTACCTTCCGTACTTGTATTTTTTGTATCTGACGCAATATTACGCAAATAAGCCATGGTTGGTTTGTCGTCTTGTTTCTGTCGTAATATTACGTCTGGGTATTTCCCGTTGCCGTATTATTAGTCTTTTAAAATTATATTTCATTTGAGCGCAGATTTACCGCGGTAGCATAAACAAAACGAAGTTTATAGCGTCGGGGAAAAGTTAGATTTTCATTTTTGCAAAATAACCCGAAAAACAAAATCAACGGGAAGTTCAAAATATAACGCTTAAGGGAATAAGCCTCCGCTGTTACATATAGTCAGCACAATGTAATGAACTATCTAGGAGTGCTGTGGTGGAGAGCTGCAACAATGAAACTGCTACAACTATCATTGTTTACTATTTGTTTCAGTAAGTTTAAGTAAAATATTGAGTGACTTTTTAAAGTACGTGGTTCCTTAGTATATTTTACACCGGAAAGCTCAATTTTTTTGTGGGCTTATACATGAAGGAGAGGATAGTGACGCGGGTATATATTTTATGTTGTGGGAAAAAGTACGCTTAGAAATAAACTCGATGTTATGTATTTATTTATATCACTTATGTCACTCTTACGTAACAGCAAGTTCTACAAATATGTGAATAAATCAAATAATTTTAACTACGCGCTTATCCTTTAAAGCATAGTGTCCCCGGAAAGGAATCAAATCATTGGTCATACTTCTTTGCTATTTTTCTTTTCCCAGGGGGTTAATTATCGGAAATATAATGTTAAATAAATTTGCTAAAAGCTTATAAGAAAAGGTTTCCAATGCGAAGTTTAATATGACCAGGAGGTATGTTAGAGTGTTAAAGGTGTTCGGCGAATCAGGTATCTTGTTGTATCGTCACCCGTACTTGGAAAAATGTTGAAGTCGGCAGAATTCACATGAAACAGAAACTGGTTATAGAGGATGTGATTTTTATAAATTTTCTTGAAGATATATCTCTTATTTCTTCTTCTTTTCTTATCATATCCTGTGTCCTGATAGATATGAAACTGTTCTTTAATAATTTCACTTGTTTTCTTTTAGTTCGGAAGAGACATATGGTTAGTTTTTGACAATTGTGAAACATACAATGGAACCTTTAGTCGTAAGTATGCGCAGTTTTCTCGCAATATTAATAGTATGTATTTTTCTATATTTATTAATTTTCTATCGTTTCCAGAAATTACGCGGTACAGTCCTGAAGTCAATCTCGTTGTGTATTTATTTGTTTGTGCGTTTGTGTTTATTTATTATTTATTTATTTATTTAATTGTTTATTTATTATCTGCCTGTTTATTTATTTATCTACAGTATTTGTTTATTAACGTTAATGGAAAGTATTTTAACTTTTTCTCCTGAAATTTAAGTTTCGTCCTCTGCGAAAATTCTATAATCATTAATATTATGTTAGATATAATTATTCTTTGTAATATATATATACACATATATATTATATTAAAGCTTGTAAATTCATCGACGGCATAAATAATTCGTCGCCAAGCCAAAAATTCGTCACTTTTTCTTCAACGAATAGCTAATTTTAAAAGTTTTCTCGATATTTTTTCTTCATCTTTATAATAGTGTAATTTAGTGATTGTTTTTGTTATTATCTGCTCTTCCTTCTGTATCTACAAGTCCTTGACAAATTTTACTAGTAAAAAGGGAACTCGTGGGTGTTATGTATTCGAAAAGCTACCAAGAAATATGTTGTTGTTGTTGTTGTTGTTGTTTGCTTTGTTTTTGTTGTTGTTGTTTTCTATTCAGAAATAACAAACTACAACAATATAGTCAATATAAAAACATGGACTAGTACGTACACACCACAGTCTACACAATACGATAATACGACATATAAAGCAGCGGTTCCTGCAAGGCACTACTGAGATACACAACTTAATCCCTTTAATGCATAGTGTCCACGGAAAGGAATCAAATCATTGGTCATTTCTTTGCTATTTTTATTTTTCCAGGGGGTTAATTATTGGAAATGTAATGTAAAATAAATTTGGTAAAAGCTTATAAGACCCCCTGTTTCCTCATAAAATTATAAAGGTTTCCAATGGGAAGTTTAATATAACCAGGAGGTTTGTTTATGCATTAAAGGGTTAAAGTGAGATGGTTTGTATATTAATGGATAATTCTGGAAAATTTTCTGGGAAATCTATCTCGTTTCTGCTAAAATTTAAAAATGTATATTCGCGGAAATTTCTCCCATTTCTTAAAGTTTGGTTTGGTTATTTTGTATCAGTTTATTTAAGAAAATTTTGTCTATTTTAGCGTATACCAAGTTAGCATACAAACTGAAAAAGGTATTTGATAAACAAATGAAGCGTGAATTTCCTCCAGACATCGAAGAGGACGATGATGATTTCTTTGATGTCGATAGCCAAACCACATCAAAACCAAGCAAACCCAAGAAACAAAAAGTATCGAGTTTGAATGTAAATTTATCCAATGGTCATGCGTTAACTCCGACACAAAATGTCGTAACAAAAAATATAGTATCTTCCACACCGATGAATGGATTTGCATCTATGTCAGGCATAACTCCTGAATTTGCTCGTGCTCAGATGTTACAAGCGCAAGCACGGATGAAGCAGTCTCTTCAATCGGGGAATTTGCCATCAACCAACGTAAGACCTAACATGTTACCAACGCGGTTTGGTATTCCTAGTGAAGCTTTTGCTAAAATGAGTCCAGCGCAGGTACAAGCTTTGCTACTTCGATACCCAAGGGCTGGTTTCGCCCCATCTTTGTTGCAGCATGGGAGGATTATAGGTTAGTAATGCGAAGAATTACCATCTTCTTCGAAATCATTTTTAAGTAAATTATCGTAGAACAACAAGGTAGGGCTGTTCAATATAAAGGGTGTTTTCGTTTGAATAGCTGAAAATAGCGGATAAAAGTAAATTTTGGATTTTATTCCGCGATTGTTATTTGGAGAGAAAATTCGTAATGGTTGAATTACAGTAACCGAGCAGCACCGTCACTAATTTTTAGAAACTACTCAGACACCAGGCGCTATAGGATTAAGCTGGATTTCCACTTGATAAAATATTTCCATGAACGGAAAACTTTCCAAGTTTCGCATTCAATAAAGTTGAAAATTTTCAACTTTTTAAATTTCTGTCCAAGGATAATTTGTCTCAACTAATCACAATCGTTTAATTTATATTCCATGAAAAATTTTCAATAAGTGGAAATCCGGTTTTAAAGTCATTTTTAAGCACACGAGAAACGAACATTTGTTCCTACGAGCCTGAGTAGGTAGGAAGACACGAAGCTGTGTTCATGTTCATGAAGCTGTGTGTAGGTTGAACCATGCATGTTCTTGCCGACGTCCATATTAACCTTTCTCTGGCACATACCGTATAGCACAAATATGTTCCATATAAGTGATTTTTAACAAGGTTTTTGCCTTTGAACTTGTAAACCTTGATATGAATATGCTTGCCTATGTCTTTTTAGGTCAGCAACATTCTCTTTCACAAAAGATGGGCAATGTCACCAATCCTGCCGTTACGACCACTCTCAATCCATTACAACAACTAGCCAACACCGCCCTGGCGCCACTGCAGAAACCAGCCATGTCGCAAGCGCTTCGTCCACCATTTCCAACCACCGTTGTTCCCGCGAGTGTTGTCACACACGGTCTGTTAAAAAGTGCCACGCCCAATCAGATGTGGACTCAAGTTTCTCCATCTGTCCGGATATCAGGAGTTTCTACTCAAAGAGGTCGCGGTAGTGCCATTAGAGGCAGACCAAAGAAGTTAACTGTGCCAATAGCTAAACCAGTTAGCTGTACAACGCCGGTCACAATATCAGGGAACTTTGTATCAGGACTCTCTGTTTCCGGGGTCCCCGTAACTCTAAGATGGGAAGATCTGAAAAAGCAGCTGATGTCGCAAATGAAACCGGATGGAAGTGCGATGGCATTGGACAAGGACAAATTAGCTTTATCGTTGTTGAGCACTCCCGGCAAAAAGGCTGGGATACCAGCTACTAATTCTACCAACAGTGCGACGTCGCCCGGTATGCCTAGTCTCCGACCAGTTAGCTTCCCCATGGTTACCATGTCTCAAGGCTTGGTTAATAGTACAGTTACTACTACAAGTATGTTTTTTTTTTCTTCCTCATCTTGTTGTTCGGAAACATTTTGAACGTTCTTGCTCTGTAACAAACATTTCGCGACATGACCAAACAGCATTTTTCTCTGACAGAACGCATTTATTAATTTATTAAATATTCCGTTAGTGAGTTCTCCGGGATCCTTCACCCCTCTTTCAGGATTTTCACAAATTTCCCCAGTAAGAATTTTACATAGATGTATTTTAGGATTGTCCTTTGGAGAGAATAAGTAGTAGAATAGAAATGTCTTATTGATACCTTAAATGTTGTAAGAACACTACTATCGTGCAGAATTGTACACTGGATATGTTCTATTTTTTCTTGTTCCTTTCATTTAGCTCCTAACAACTCCAGAGTATTCTCATTCGCCAATATACTGAAGACGAAAGAGGTAGCAACAGCTGGCGTTAAACCATTAATCATGACGACAAGTAGCGCAGAGAACAAGCCTGTGACGACAAGTAGCGCAGAGAACAAGCTTATGTCTCCAGTCAATACTTCAGTTGCTGCACCGAAGCTTGTCACATCGTCGCCATTAATGCAAATAGACAAAGCCCTGCAGTCAAGTCATTCAAAAGTGGAAAACTGGCTTCAGTCAAGTCGTCGGTATATCGGTAAAGACACGGCAGAAGCGCGTGTTAAAAGTATCACAGTATCTTATGCATCGGCAATCTCTTCTGGCAATGCACAGCCGATACCGATCGCGAACTTGCGTCTGATTAATAATTCTACACCTGTATCATCGGATGCTTCCAAGATCCACGCATCACCATTAGTGATGGTTCCTCCTTCTATTATTCAGACTGCTCTTCCGGTACACCCTGCTACAGTGACGTTACCTTACGTTCAACAGGTACCAGGAACTATTGTTGACGGCTCGCTACAGACACAAGTTAGACCTTCTGTTGCGTCCGTAGCTGCTGTTACTGCTACGTCGATAACAGCTGGCAATATGTTAGAGCTTCAGAAGGCAGCGCTACAGGCGGCTGCTGTCAATCAAATTAGATCTAGACTACAAACTCACTTGAAGGATCAAATCAAACCACATTCCTCAGCAGCAGCTGTGCTGGGTGGACCTACAATTAAATCATATGTAAATACATACGCCCCTGCTGTAACTCTCCATTCACAACTTCCGTTAGTAATCCAACGTAACCAATTATTGAACAGTTTATCTCAAGCCCATGTGTTGGGTACCATATGCACTACAGCTGCTCCAATAAAAAATTCGATTCCAGCACAAATTGTGAACAGTGGATCAGTAATTTCTCCAATAGCAAATCGTGCACTGGGAAATGAACCTAAAGAAATTTTAGTTGCTAATAGGCTTCAGCAATATCCAATTGGAGAGCAGTTGTCTCTGGTTAATCAATTCAAACTACAGAATAATAAGATGCAGACGAGCAATCGTCAACACGCTACTGCGTATCCATCATCTGTAATCCTTCCTAGCATTACTGCAACACCCCCTGTTCCTACTTCAAAGACAGTTGTCGAGGGTATAGCCAGACCAGCCAGTCGGCCTGTTATCCTATCCGCATCTCCAATGAATCAACAAGTTCGGCACCTCATTTCGAAAGCAACTGTTATGCCGTCAACACATATCCAACTTGGCAACGCGTCACTCCCGTCGTTATCTTCTATTTCTAAAGTAATTCCTTCTCAAGCTGTGCGTTTCCTCCCTTTATCTAACATTCCAACTGCATCCAGCAATTTGACTACCAAACCAATTATTTCTGGTAACCATATTATACTCCAACAACCAGTTGGTAAACAAACTCAAACAATTCGTTATATATTGCCGGCACAAAATTCCGTTCTGGCCCAACAACAACACACTGGTAACCGCATCATCAATATCAGTCAGTTGGCTTCCCTTCAAAATGTGGTTGTCAACAATAATATACCAGTCGTTGGCAACTCGATCACTGGAAATATTCATGTTTTATCGAATAACGCAGTAAACATCTCTTCAAGTAACACACGGAACAAGCAGTCGCTTGCCACAACTTCCCAACTCAAAACATTTCAACAGACTGTACTAACACCAAGTAATATAAACAATTTGTTTCAACTGAAAACAACAATTTCGCCTGTCAAACAGGTTGTACAAAATATACCAAGTCAAGATCATCTTACGACACAGAATATTATTAGAAGTGTTACTATGGCCTCTGGCACACACACAGTCAATCATAATATTATCGGTGGGGAGTCTATACAAACATCACGTGAATTACTTGCTTTTCCCCAAGCTATTCCTCCCACGCAAAGGTTTTCATCTAATAATAATAATGCACAATACAATGAACTGCTAAATAATTCCTTAACAGCACAAGTACGCACTGAACTGCCGGCAAATTCTCAAAACGTACACACTACTGTGATGGATTCTCATCTTTCTCGAAGTCAAAATGGAACCGGACTGATAAGCAGTCAAAAAATTTTTGTAACAGGTAGTGGAGCAAATGTAGCGCAGAGAGCTCCAGCCATTTTACAGTCTGGCACCATCAAACAGAAACAATTGATGATCGACCAAGCACAACTACAAAGGCTGAAAGAAGAAGGGAGGATCGTAGCCACGCCTACTGGTCAGTTGGTGATGATACCACCGAATATGATAGCACAAATTCCCGCTTCAAAAGCAGAGTAATGATATCTTTGTCCGCATAGCTTCAGATTACATAATTTTCTATATTTTTCAATCAGCCTGGCGCTAATTTGTAGCCTTTCTACAGTAATCTTCCTAATTATAAATTTGAACCCCCGGTTTGATTGATAACATATGCCAGTTGCCCCGGAAATACATCTCAATATTTCTTTGTTATATTGCTTTTTCCATTAACCCATTAAAACTTCCCATTGGAAACCTTTATCATTCTATGAGGAACCAGGGTGTCTTATCAGCTTTTACCAAATTTATTTTACGTTCTTATATTTTCAATAATTAACCCCCTGGAAAAAGTATAATAGCAAAGAAATGACCAAAGATTTCGTTTTTTTCCGGGGACACTATGCATTAAAGGATTAAAGGAATAAATCAAACTGTTAATTATTGGAAATATAAATAAAAAATGCAGATAAGACCCCCTGGTTCCTGGAGTATATTTTCTAGTTCACTACCATTTCAGAAAGAAAAACAGCTAATTTTGTGTATGCTTGTTTGTTTCACAATTTTTCGTAGTTATATAATATAATATGGATTCGACAAAAATTGCGCTGATAATTGCACCAGGTATCGGTACCGAGAATACTGGAAATATACTGCAGTTTTTAATTATTACTATTTGATTAATTTTAGTAGAAACCCTGTTGCATGACAAATCAACAATTTCAGTTGAAAGAAAAAATAAGCAAATAATTATGAGCACCAAATCTTTCGTAAAGGTCTGAAAGATATCATTTAGAATACAATCTTGGACAAAGTATTTGATATTTGTGTGGTTTTAACCCCCAGTCGTGTTTATCGCGTTTTTCTTTATGTGCCCAGAAAACAGGAAAGTGTTACGAGAGTTTTATGTTTTCATGAGAATTGTGAAATATTGTTTTGGCGTCTTACACCAATATTTGAAATCTATATTGTGTTATTCCATTTTATATCTGTTCTTGTCTATTATTTTCTCAAACATGGACGAAACAACAGATATACTTGGTATATGGTGTTCTTCTGTACATGGCAAATCTTATCTCTGTAGCTACATCCCTGGCTAGACGAAAAGATTTGTTGAAGTGTTCAACCCCCCGTTCAACTTTAGCCCTGGAATTTCATCTCTTTACTGTAGAATATAGGCCTTCCTCGTATCAAAAAAGTGAGAAAAAGCCCTGGGAACGAGGTTGTAATATAGGGAATCTACAATCGCGTTAAAAAATCTTTCGACAAAGTGCCACAATTACCAAAATTATATTCTACAGTTGAAATTGTCCAAAGATATAATTAGACAGAATTCTAAACACAATTCCTTTTACTAATGACTTAAGACTTGGATACTGTGCTACTGAAGCCGCTGTGGTTGTTTAGTTTGTTGTTTGTGGTTGTTGCCTCGCTTGCCTCAGACTATTTGGGGCTTTTTGACATTTTTTTCAATACTTACATCGTAAATGCAAATGGCCAGGATTGTAGTCAAACAACCCCCTGGAATAATAGTAATCTAGTAAAGGCGTGAAAAGCTACCTTATAGGATCTACAACGCTGGCCATTAATTATGGCACTTTTATGCTGATTCGTGTATTGGCACCTTTCCTTTCACGTACCAATTGCACGAAATTGGGGTTAGGTGTTGGATCGCCTGTATTTACTGTGTTACTGTGATTTATCCCTCGCAACACTCGTCACAAAAGTCTCAAATGGACCGATTTGGTGGATAGCGAGACCACTCCCCTTGTCCAACCGTGCTGCATAACCACAGCTACTTCTCTTACCAAAGTATCTAAGATCCTAAGTCTTGTTAAGTAATTGGTAAATTGAAAAAGTTTAATTATTTCTCTATAAACATTATTGGCCCTTATTCCGTCGGCCCTACTTAACCGCCGGCCCTAATTCCGCCAAACTAAATATTTGTGAATCCGCCAGGAAATTCTTTTAGAAAAATCTACCCTTATTTTCGCTAAAACCCTAAAATTCCGCCATTAAGGGCCGGCGGAATAAGGGTCAATAAGTTAGTTATATCAATGAACACTTTCGCACGCAACCCTTGTGGAATTTAATTTGTGAATTTTTGGCGCTTTGTGCCAATATATGGATAGGGCTGTATTCACAGAAGGAGACGTAGGCTGTGTGAGAACGTTTGTTCTGATGTCTGTTGTTACACCAGCATTGCTGGAAATACATAACCTTCGCTCTTGACTCTTTGCATTTAATTAGTATTACGTCATATGTCAGCCATTTTCTGGTTACAGATATTTATTTTGTCTAAATTAATGTATTATAACTTGAGACAATAAATTTTACTTTGAAAGTTTGTCTACTTAAATAGTTGTTATTTTTTATTGTAGGATGCTGCCCACATTGTCTTATTACCTTAGTGGTATAAATTTTCGCGAATTGCAAAAAATGAAAAGTTTCGCGGGTATTAATTTTCACGAATCCTACAAGCATGGCTTTTTTTGTGGAACGGTTAACGAAAGAAAAAATGACGGCATGACGTTTTCGTGTGCCTTAAAAATTAAAACTAAAGCTCTATCATCCCCTTGCATGTAGGAGAGGTTTAATTATTCAAAAGAAAAAGCTCTGGACACGAAGTTGTTGATTTTTTAGAACTTAGAGTTCAATTATTTAGATTTCGGAGTCAGGCAATTCTCTTCAAATATTTTACAAATCAAGTAAAATATGGTATAAATTTGTTATTTTCGAAAACTTTCGCCAGGATCGTAAACCGAACTGAACTTATTTCGTACATTACACCAAATACATTACGAACCAATTTTTTTGGATTATCACTGTTTCGATGTTAAATATTCATAAAGAAAAGCTACATACAGTTTTTGTTTACGAGACGTGAACCAATCTCCTTTTTTTTTATTCAGAAAATAGAACAATACACTTTTCTAGAAATTAGTAAAGTTGAAAAACATTATTTTATGCCCTAATATGTTTATATATATACATAAAATTCGATATTCATGGGCCATCATAAATCATTTTCATGGGCCATCCTAATTTATTTTCATGGGCCATCATAAATTATTTTCATGGGCCATCATAAATCATTTTCATCTTTTTTCATTTTTAAATCAATCAAATTCATAGTTTCGAGAAAAACACGTTTAATCTTTGGAAAATTAATACTTGTGCAATGTTTCACATAAAAATTATTAAAATCTTATTATGCAGATTTACGCATTCATTTTAATTCATTCATCATAAATCATTTTCATGGGCCATCAGAAATCATTTTACGACTATAAGTACAGTTAACACTCTTTAAATTTAAGTACAAGCAGTCACAGCCTCGTTTTCATGGAAAAACCTTTTTCTATGAATATTAACAAACTTTTAGTAAACAAAATATGAATTAAAAATGTAAAAACATGGACATATACAGAAAAAAAGACAAAACAAGACCATAATAAAGGACATGATCTCTGCAAGGCACCAGGGTAATATCGCCAGAGACCATTCCCCTCACATAAGGAAGTAGCGAATATAAATTAACATGTTTTTGCAAATAATTTATTTCATGGCCTAACTAGGCAATAAATAATATTCTTTAAACAAGTGCAAGTGTAGAAGACAAATGCAAGTGTAGAAGCCGTAATAATTATACTTTGATGCTAAAACTTTTTTCTGATTTATTTATTTTTTATAGGTGAATTCAAATATGTAATCCACTTTTTTCTAAAAATAAATTGTAACTGGATTTGTTATTTTTGATGACGTAATTTCTGGAAAGGTGTATACTAATCTTCAATCTTTTTTGGTCATTAAATAGAAGAACGATACTTATATGTGGTCTTCTTAAAATAGATCTTGAAATAGATGTTTAATGTTTATGTTCAGAGCTGAAAACCTTCACAGAAAAGATTATACGAAATATCCATAAGAAGTCCATACCAAAAGTTTCCATGATGCTTACGCGTCCAGGTTGTTAAATAGAGGGTTCATGTGCGATGTAAAAAAAACCGTTGCCGGAACTTTCTGTCCGGAACTTAGCTTACGTCAAGTGTGAGATACTCTCACGCGGATCCCAACCAATAGCTATAACTCTGGAGCAAGCTAAACGTAGCTTGTTAGCTCGAAGTTAGGAAAGTAAAGTGCTAGCTAGCTGGATAAAATAAGCTTCACGGTAAAAAAAATCGCGATTTAAAGTGGAAACCCTCTCGAAATATAAATCTATTGATATATACTCTTTTGTGGAAATTTGTATGTTCAATTGTTACATAGCAAGAAAGTGCTAAAAAATTAATTATATGCATAATTAATTAGGCAAATAGCCCAAACAATAGATTTCCTTGGTAAGTATATCTGCCGAACATCATAGACTAGAAACGTAAAACTTGGTGAGTTTCTGTAGATTGCTACATTAAATGTAATAAACTAAAAAAATATTATGCAACATTTTATTGTTCTGCGTAAAAATACAGAGTGGTTTTTCGTCTATTATTAGGCCCAAACCCCATATTTCCTGTTAAATTTATACAATTTCCCGGGATCTGAGTGGAAATATTTTAGTTCGTTGCATCTACAAGAAGGAGAACAGAAAGCATGCAAAGTTTCATGTCATAAATATTTACCATTCCCGCGTTATGCTTGCCAAGAGTTAGAAATTCATAGTTTCGAGAAAAACACGTTTAATCTTTGGAAAATTAATACTTGTGCAATGTTTCACGTAAAAATTATCTTATTATGCAGATTTACGCATTCATTTTAATCCCGATTCATTGTTTTTTACCTCAAAGTCACTGCCGTATGCTCGTACCTTCTTTCTTTGTTCTTTTTCTCACTATATCCGTTCATTGTTAGTTCATAGGCTTCTCCATTTTTAGACGTTTTAGCGTTTTATTTCGACCCAGTCTGAGGCCAGCGAGGCGCCCTCCCCCTTTTCTTTTTTCTAGGAAGCAATTGGGATCACGGTTAGTTAAGTAACAAAGTACCAAATTTACCAAAGATCTTAAGTCTATATCGAAAATTAACTGAAAAAGTTTAATCAAGTAGTTCATGTTTGTAAAAACGCTTGTACTTTACTTGTGTAACGCTAATTAATTTAACTTATTTTCTTATTAATGTTTATAGGTAACCAATTACGGTATCCTAGTTGAATGATTACGCGTAGTAAAAAACTGGCATATTACTACTATAAGCGCCTCTAAAACGGGTTGCAACTCGTTGCTAAGGACGTTGTTAAGGAAGGGGATTTTGCAGGCGGGGAAATAAATTTCAATTTTTCACAAGGAAAACAATTTCAATGCGATAATCGGATTCTACGGTAAATTTAGCCTCTAGGGAGACTATAACTTGTTTTTGAAGAATTATCGTTTTTTAGAGGGGGCTTCTACCTTAACTTATTTTCTTATCTCGTGTTCTCTACTGTGCCTAATTTAAAACTTACATCTGATTTATTCAAGCCTTGAAGATTCAAATAAGCGTTTTAGGAATACAATTCTACTGCAACATATTTTTTGGTCCAACGAGGGGTTGGGATGAGGAGTGGGGGAGGGGGAGGGAATGCAAAACATAATGCAGCTAGCTAGGTCAGCTAGCTCATATTTCTAAAACTTACTGCTTATATAGCAGGGGAAGGGGAATGTACTGAGAAAGGTAATTATAGACCAGTAAGCATACTCTCTAATTTATCAAAAATATATGAGCGGTGC
>JANTOQ010965327.1:0-17718 GCA_027564595.1 Bythotiara depressa | reverse complement strand
GTAAAAATAATAGCAAACCGTGGAAATAAAACTCCGAAAAAAGGAACAAAAATTTGTACCGATTCCAATTCCAATTCTGTGTTCCGACCCCGTATTCCATATTCCGTTGTTTACTAAAACTCTTTTTCAGCCATCGATGTTCAAGCGCCCATGCTTATTGTTGATCACTGCTCAGCCATTATTGGCGCCTGAAAACAACATTTCAATCGTGTACAGACGTCACAATTTTAATCCTATTGTTGCCTTAGCAAACGTGTTCTTATTGTTAACAAAACTAGCCTGTGCACAGACCCGTTGAACGTAAGTTCGTCCAGTGTCCTGTACAACATTCTCGATCTTTCTCTCCCGCCATGCCTATAATTTGTGTTAAAATTTATGTAATAATTTGTCTGAACGTTGCCATGTGGTGTAGGTTTGATATAAATAAACAATGGTTCATTGTTAATTAGCTCACGATTATTAGACGATAAATAGATAACATCACTTAAAGAAAAATTATTATGCTTACTTTATTCCACATCTTGTGTGAAAGCTGGGACGTGAAAATCGAGAAAATTACACTCACCCCTAGACGAGATTAAGCCGTAGCAAAACATGCTTTTGTGATGGTTAACTTTGACAGTCTTGGCATTCGGTTAACGACCCTCCAGCGACTGGCCACTAAAATTGTAGGACATCAAGACAAAAAAATTTCAGTTTAAAATTAAACTAAAATTAACACTAATCCCAATTATATTCATAACTACTGGCAAAAATAAGTAAATATTGGAAATATTCCTATATTTATATATTTGTACAAGTAATGTTAATGTAGTATTTAGTCAGTCGATACGAAAAAACTGCAAACCTTATTTTGATCCCAATAATTTCGTCTGGTGAGAGGTTGGGGCCCGGGGGCCGGAATCAGAAGAAATAATTATCATTCCAGTGAAAGACATGTAAAAGTTGATTCATAACAACTTTTAACTTGTTTTGTCTAATTGGCTATTGTTGAATTTCTATAACCTATTGATTTTCCGAGACGAAACTTTGATTTGATTGGCTAAAATCTTGTAAGGAACATGCGCAGAACTTCACAAATGTCTGCGCAGTTTTCTTGCGGTCACAATATACAAGGGTGTCAGCACGCAAGCTTAGAAAATATGGCAGTAAAAACTTTAGTGAGTAGTAAAGTTTTGCTGCTTTTTATTCTTGTTTTGCAGAAATATTAAAGTTGAATATATGGAAAATATTTATATGCCGCCTTTAGTCAGTAAATGGAAAGATGCGTTTGGTCCTACTTCCTCCACAATGAGTATAGTCGTTGAACTTTTATGCTACACAACGTGCTACCGACAAGGTGGTGATTCAGAGAAATTTGCTCGAAGAGCGATTGAAAGTTTAGTTAAAAAATTACGCAAGAAATCCGATGAGTTGGAAAGTTTAGTGACTGCCATAAAAACGAAAGGTAGACAGCCTTCGAAATGTGTTACTATACCAAGAACTTTAGATGGTCGATTACAAGTATGCGAGAGAAAAGGTTTCCCACATGTTATTTATTCAAGACTTTTTCGATGGCCCGACATACACAAAATGGAATTACGGCACTTGGAAATGTGTCAGTTTGCTTTTGATTTAAAGTACGATGTTGTTTGTGTTAATCCTTATCACTACGAACGAATTTCTTCCGCACCCCCGCAGCAAAATGGTAAGTATAGAATTGATTCATATTTTCGAGCTTGTAAAATCAGTTTTCCTGGTGAATAATAGATTGGTGACGTCAATCCATGAAATTTACGAACATCGCGGTTTAACTTTCCATCCAGTATTTTATTTAACATGTAAAAGTGAGAACCTAGTTGTGTTGTGTCCCATGATTTATCATGCATGTCTGTTGCTTTAGCTACCTGTAAACTCTTTGATTTTGTTTGTAAATGTACAGTAAAGTGAAATTAAAACAAAAAATGAAAATATAGCTAGCTGGTTATATTAAAAGTATATAATTCCTGGGAAAATTTCTTATAGAATAGCTATAGTTACTTTAGGTTTTTGGCAGCATCAATTCATTTCATTTCAGAAAAAATATGACAAGATTTCTATGTCTTTTCCATGTTTTTATTGAGCATTTGCATGCTACAAGCAAGCATGATCACAATGAAGTAACAACATCATATATTTACAAGTCTGTTCTGAATATAACTTCATTGTGATTGTAGTGTGCGAAAGCTCAAGAAATACATGGAATAGTTCGCTATAGGTATACATCTTATTCCCTACAATAGAGGTTACACCTATTCATTTTGTTATTCTACTGTACAAACCAAACTGTCCCTTTTTTATATAAATTTTGATTCTGGTAGGCCTATTATATGTGGTTTTGACTTGTGAGCTACCAATCGAATATATTAATCGAATATTTAAGTGCACAAAGTGCATACCTTTTGAACTTTAAACATATCAAATTTCACTAGCTTGTAGAACAATGATTAAATCAGTGTGGCCTGAAATTACTGAGATATATACAATTCCTATCTAATACTATTTAATATTAATATACTACTTTGTTTTTCCCAATTTCTATAGTTGTGTAATCACATTCCATATTGGCTAGTTGTACTTTGAATATAGATTTCCATCAAACTAAGTATTTATCAAATTATTTATTTCACACGAAAAAACTTTCCAGATATATAAGCAAATACATTACATCAAATATCTATAGACTTGAGCCATGCATAATTTAGGCCAGTCATAATATTAGGCCAGTCATGCCTATAAATATTCGGATATAGTCAGGCATGACTCTTGTTCAACTGATCCTGTGGGTGGTGATCATAAGTAATTCTTGCCTCGCCTTCCCTTGGTCATATTTTGGCATTTTTGTTTCATGTTTTTAATTGCGCAATTGATTTTTTTCCATTGGCTTTACTTTAATGTAAAAAATCAGAATACATGGACATTTGGAGTGTACTAACCAGTCAAGCAAAGTATGGGTGGGTTGCCCAGGGTTGTTCACATTCTGGATGGTCTTCATGTGACTGGTGTACTCCCAGAATGTCCCTTTCCTCCATCCTGTGTTGTTAGTCTTCTTACCCCAAATCCTCACTGCTAACTTCAAAAAATGTTTACATTTAAAAAATATTGCATGGTGTTGCTATTTTCAGTTGTTGAACCTTCTTTATATCACCGAAGTCATCATCATCCACATCCTCAAGCACAATTCAATGAATGTGAAATACCACCTTCTGCATCAGGAAAATCACCAGAGCCAGGTTCACATATGCTGGTGCCATCTTTCAATGGAAGCACCCCACCAGCTCCACTCCTAACATCACTAGCCATCAGCTATCCTCCTCGAATTCCTTGTGCAGCTGACCCATTTCCAATAATTGTTCAGCATTTAATATGGCACACAATTACATACAAACAAGAAATGGAATCTTCGAGCAATGGCTTTACTAGGCGTGCTATTGAGTCATTAGTTAAGAAACTAAAGAAACGTTACAATGAACTTGATTCCTTGATAACTGCTATTGTGTCAAGAGGGCGTGTGGAAACAAAATGTGTTACCGTGCAAAGGACTTTAGATGGGAGATTACAAGTTGGGGAAAGAAAAGATTTCCCCCATGTAATATATACTAGAATTTGGCGATGGCCAGATGTACATAAAATGGAGTTAAGAAGCATTGATTTGTGTTTGTATGGTTTTGATTTAAAAGATGGAAATATATGTGTGAATCCCTACCATTATGACAGAATAAAACCACCAGGTATGTAAATTGTCTGTTAATAATATGTAAAGATTTCTTCAAGTTTGGTAGTATGCAGTGGATATTTGGATAAATTTACAAGAGGTCATTCCGGTATATGATATTTTCAAACATAAAACTTTCCTTTTATTAATGTTTTGACCCCTTCTTAATTAGCTACTTATATTTCTTCCAAAACATTAAAATCACAGAAACACTGTGTTTTAATGCAAAAATTCTTTATTCACGGCATGTAAAGTCATGTTTTAAGAAGGACTATTCATTTTAAAACTCTTCCTGTCAGTAATTGGATAAATACTGCATGTATAATAAGTCTAGCCAATCAATTTTCATGGTAACATGTAATATCAGAATGAAATACAAGGTATATAATGCAATATTTTATTTTTAATATGTACTATATTACTAAAACTAACATCTGAAATTGAAAAAATATTTCCCATCTTTATTGTTTTTTCCAAGTATCTATTTGCAAGGGCAAGAAACAATATAAATTATGTTAAAACTTCTTTGAAAATTGTAAACTCTCTCTTATACTTATTATTATATTATGAAGTGTCTTGAAATGCAAAAAACTGAATGTACAGAAAGAGAAAAAATGTTTGACAGACAAATTTTATAGCATATATACTGTGAGTTGTAATCCATAATGTGTAATCTGTTTATTGGATTTGAAAAACCATAGCTTTCCATAAGTATCAACTCTTGCTTTTTATTACTCGTTATAACCAGACAAGAAAAATGCTTATGATTCAATGACAGATCGACATAATGATACTGAAAAGAAATAGAATTGTGCTTACAAGGACGAGGTTGTGAAGTACAAATAAACAAAATGGGAATCATAATATTTTCCAATACTTTTAGTATTACTATAAATGATATATATAGTCATTTTTTCTCATTTCTGATCTGATGTTTTGACACCCCTTGTGATACTTTATGACAAGTGTGCAATAGTGTGTATATATAGACATAAATTATCCAAGCTCTAGATCAATGAATGGAAAAATGTGTTTGAAATTTTATTTTCCAGTTGTGTTTTATGCCAAGTCTGTGTGTTAAACCAACATTTAATTGTGAGTTAAATTGTGAATGAATTCATTTAATCACCTCAGGGTAACTTCTAAAGGCTGTGTATTGTTGGTTGTTTGTAAAGGTTTTGTTGAATATATGTTTTTCATTGGTTGTGTAAAGGTTTTGTTGAATACTTTATTTTCATTGGTTGATTAATATTTAAAACAATAAATAGAATTAATAAAATAACCTCTTGAAAACATTAAAAGTACTGTTAGTAGCAGCTATCAGGTTCATTGTGTTGATAAAATTTCTTTGATTATATTCATGTTACTTTTAATTGATTTATTATGTTGTTTTGTTTGAATAGACAAAAGAGACAAGTGTATTTAAAATCAAAATTTATATATATATATATAAAAAATTTTTTCTGGAGAACTACCAATAATTACCACCCAATTCTACCCCTCAGCATTGTTAAGTTGGGTATTTTCAATACATCATTTTCGTAATAAGCACTTCATGTAAAGCAATAAGAATGTGTATCCTTTGACATTCGAAAGTATCCAAAAACACGTTGTACGATTTTAAAAAGACATTGCCGCACTGAGGATTGTTTGTCTCATTTTCATTACATCCCATGTATCGCACCACAACGTTTGAAGTTCAAACAAAATACTATTTATTTGATACTTGCACGACTACATTTTTATTGTATAACATATCATGCCCGTGAACAATTTCACCTTCTGTTTTCAATAAGTCATCTTACACATTCAACTGATCTTGTCTGAAATTACGGCTCCATGAAAATTGATTGACTTATTGACTTATTACACATCCAGTATTTACAGTATTTATCAAATTAATTACAGGAAGAGTTTTAAAGTGAATAATATATAGCTCTTGCGATTTTTTATAGCTAAATAATTTTTTTAGTATGTTACTGTTTCTACAGCATAAAAAAAATCTAAAAAATGGTTTCAATATAAAGAGGGATGATTAACTTTTCCAAATACATTTTAATGTTTGGCCCCTTCTTAATTAGCTACTTACTTTTCTTCCACCGCATTAAATTCGTAGAAACACTGTTTTAATGCAAAAGTTCTTCACTGATGGCATGTAAAGTCCTGTTAAAACCACATTTAATTCCAGAAATCTTCACTGGTGTTATGTGAAATTACAGTAAAAGCATTCTTAATGTAAAAAATCTTCATTCGTGACACATAAACAGAAGCAGCCAACGGCGGTGTTCTAGCAAAACAGGTGTTCTGAAATGCCAGGAAGGAGTTTTTTTAGTAGAATTTTATGAAGTTGCCGAAGTATTCTAGAACACCTCCATTTCCCAGGAAGACGTTTTTATTTTCCTAGAACACCTAAATTTGCCAAGAACAACTCCTTATTTTCTTAGAACACCTCAATTTGCCAGGAACTGAAACATTTTTTCAAGTGCAAAAATTATTTGCCAGTAACAAAATTATTTTTTCCCTTAAAACACCTTGTTTTGCCAGGAATCCTAAAAATTGTTTTTCTTAGAATGGCTCAATTTGCCAGGAGCAAAATGATTTCTTCCTAGAACACCTCATTTTGCCAGGAACCAAATATTTTCTTCCTAGAACACCTCTTTTTGGCAGGAGAGAGAAAACAATTTCTAAGAACAGCTCAATTTTCCAGGGGAAGAAGAAATTATTACTAGAACACCTCAATTTGCCAGGAGCATTAAATTAAATTCAGTGATTCATCCAAACACAATGCATTGATATAGATTTGAAAAAAGTAAAATGAGGCGTCTGATGATGAATAGACTTATATAAGTGGCCTAAATGTACTGGAGGTAGAGCTATAGTATATTTATTCATATCCTCTGCTTTTGAAAAAACAAAACCGATATCTTAATAACCCTACGTGGATATGGTTTTGAAGAATAAAGGTTTGAAGCTTTACTGTTCTGTCAACAAGCAATATGATTTTTCTTGACAACTTCCTAAAGTACTTGCCTACATAACTATTACTAAAAACAATTGTTTCTAAGTGTGCGTCTCCAAATTTTAGAATGGCTTAATGTAGCTCAAGATCACCCCACACCTCATAAAGGTATAGACATAAATTATATTGCATTTGTAAGAGTATAAATAATCTTCAGACTGTGTTTAAAAGGATTTTGTTTTAAAGAGGAGGGAGAAAATATAACCTAACATTTTATTATATTATATATATAATTTCTATGTAAATCAAAGGAAAGAGTGCACACAAAGTATGATGGATTCAGTATGTTCATTTCTTATTTTCGTGTATAAAAAAAAAATTGAAGTTATTTTGAGATATAATATTATCCAACAAGTAAATGTATTTTGGAGTCATGATAACTCATTTTTATATTTATTGAAAAATGTTCATGCATTATCTAATTACTTCTTCATGCTATATAGACATACATGGCGCAGCTCCATCATCGACAGAAACACGTCCTGGTAGACTGGATGATTCTGAGATGCATCATACATATCACCCATTCTTTCACAGTAACACAGTGGCTGTGCTACCAAATGCAGCATCTACTATAAATGATCAAAGGAGTATAGAGGAGCCTCCATATTACAGGCTTGGCAGGTGTGTTCAAACAATATTTCTACTCAGTGAAATACACAGATGTCATGCTCATTTTTAATTTGAATTGCCATTATTTCTCAACAATTGACAGAAGGAGAAAATTAATTTTTACGAAATATTTTATGTGTGAGATTTTCTTAATACAATGGAAAAAGTAGAAAATGGTAGACCCCCTGCTAAGTCTTAAAAGGTAGCTGAAGTGAGGTTACATATAAAAATCAGTTTTGATTTTCTAAAATATTGAAATTTTTGTGTGCACAATAAATTTATTACAGTGCCTCGTTCATTTTTATGATGTATATATGATGTATATTTATATACATATATGTGTGTATGTGTGTTTAGCAACCAATCCATGCAAGTGATTTATCTAATTGTTATCCTTTTATACATCAACAAATCTACTTTTAAACGTGTTGTAAACCCTTTAATGCATAAGCATACCTCCTGATTTTATTAAACTTCCCATTGGAACCTTTATAACTTTTTGTGGAATCAGGGTGTTATCAGCTTTTACCAAATTTATCTTACATTATATAAGCAAAATAGCAAAGAAATGACCAATGATTTGATTCCTTTCTGGAGGACACTATGCATTAAAAGGTCTAATTGCTCTGGACGACTGAGTTTCCTTGATTCAAATAAATTTTTATCTGTTCACATGCTATTGTCTAAAGCATTCCAAGATGTAAATATGAAAATCTCTCAAGCATCATATATCAATTCATTCATAAATTGAACAGATTTTAATGAGAAGATAATAGTTTAAATTATACAGGAGATAAATTAGTGTCTGTTAATAAAGGAGATAAATTAGTGTCTGTTAAAACAGGGGCTCAAGAGAATAGTGCAAGCCACATTCATTGAATCTGCACTTTCATCATTATTATTATTATAATAATCTGTATAATCAAGTTTCTAGATTTCTAGTTTTCATTCTCATTTTTTATTCAATTCACTTAGTCTCATAAATATAATATCAACAAAACTAGATATTAATAATATATATATACTATAATTCTAGTGTTTTCTTCATCCTAAATTTTATTCTAAGTATGTAAAATGAAATATGAATCTTAACTATTCTCCAATCTCACAATCAAAAACACCATCTTTATATACAGAAAGGTTTTGGTGAAAAAATAAAGTGCCAAGTTTGTGAAAAATAAATGTTTGTTTTGTTTGTGGAGAAATGTTAGCTTGTTATCATTTTGAGATTTTGAGCAAAGGACATGCTGCAGGTACACGTTTTATGGATAATAATTGTGTGTCACAAAATTTAGTTCCTACAAAGTATGTAATTAACTTGTTTGTAAGAGTAATTTAAACAAAATGAAGACTTTCTGATCTCACTAATAATGAACATATAAAGACAAACGTGCATATAGTGACCAGTTTTTCTTCATCCACAAGGTGGTCGTTATCTATAGGATTTGATTGTCATTTCACTGGTGTTACTTTTTGTCAATGTTATTATTCTAAAACAATTATTTTGAAATTAAGTCACTAAGTGTTAAGAACTATAAAGAACTATTCTCTTCAGGGTGCAAGCAATTTGTTAAGAGTGTCCCAAATTTTATCCAAAGAGGGAGACATTTTCCAGTATTAACAAACAATATTTTTACTCCCTTTTTAAAAGTCTCAAATGCTAGTCAGTTACCATTATTTCAAATTTATAGTTTGATGCTTCGAGAGAGTATTTATTTATTTATAAGCCTCTGGTTATAAGAATTATGATCCATGATTTTAGTCCAAAAAGACAACATTCCACAAGTATGGAAACTGACTATGATGATGCTCGCTCGTCTAGATCAGCCAAGGATGTCAAGGTTTGTTTTATTAAAGATTTTGTTTGTGGTATTATTCCAACAATGAAATGATGGATTTGCTTCTCTCTAGTCTGCTTATTTGGAAACACAACCCTGGGTTGGTTACTGAAAAGGTTAGTTATTTTGAAAATTATCTTTGTATCCCTCTAGATGACAGTACCTGTTCACATCCCACATTCAACGCATAGCCTTGCCAGTTACAGTACCAGGTAAGTAGCCTTTTTTATTCTCGTTTGGCTGAAATAACAACATATGTGCCACTCCTTGAACCTAATAATAATAACCATAAAAGTTACCAAGAAACACGAGGAAAATATAAGACTGCTCTATTAACACTTTAATGCATAGTCCCCTGGAAAGAATTCAAATCTTTAGTCATTTCTTTGCTATTTTGCTTTTTGCAGGGGGGTTAATTATTGGATATATAGGTTTCCAATGGTACATTTAATATACAGTAACCAGGAGGTATGCTTATGCATTAAAGGGTTAAGTCCTCATATGAATTCGCTGTAAAGATGATGATTAAGTTAAATATATCTATAATATAATAATATATAAATTTAAATTTAAAATACCAGTTTTAAGTTCCAATAAAAAATAAAGAACTTAGAATATTTGTTTCCGTGTGAATTTGAATTATATAAAGTGATACACATTATAAAAATTGCTATGTATATATGTGTTCGTTAATAGTATGTAGAAAAAGTTTTTTTTCTTCAAATCAATCTGAATTTGTATCTTCATTATTTATATATTTATTTAAAGTTGGAATAACACAATGTGGATTATTTGTACTGTCCATCTAGAATGCAATACAAAAACGTATTATGAAATTAAGTATTTCATTCCTTGAAGTAAACAAGTGGATTGTGTGGATAAGATGACAACGTCAGGTAAAAGATAACATGTCTGTGCATTTCTCCCTCACATTTAAACATTTTTAACAAAAAGGACACTCCCCAAGAACTTATGATCAATAGTGTCAGAAGGACGGACCTCCTTTTGGGGTAGATATGGTCCTATAAAATATGCATTTATGGTAGGACAGATCAGAATTATCATACATACACCTGTTCTAATTTCTCAAATTGTGTAGAGATGCACAACTCTTCAGAGCACACTAATCTTTCATCTGTGCATGTTACTAATTGTTTATCTATATTTTATATTATTATATATTATATTATATATCTAATTCAGAAGATTTTCAGCCTCACTCGTTTTCTGTAGCATATTAAGTCCAGTTTTTTATCAGCATTTCATAATTACCTGTGAACAATTTTCCTACTGTGTACATTATGACATTGTGTATAAGTTGGAAGGGGTCCCAACACAGGACCCTGCAACCCAATTTACAGTATACTGTATTCCTAAAAGTGGTCCTACATTTTAACATAACTACGACATCAAGACATTCATCATCATCTCTGTAGGGTTTATTTGTAAAGTGCAATTGACAGAAGGAGAAAAATAAATTTTTACGAAATATTTTATGTGTGAGATTTTCTTAATACAATGGAAAAAGTAGAAAATGGTAGACCCCCTGCTAAGTCTTAAAAGGTAGCGGAAGTGAGGTTACATATAAAAATCAGTTTTGATTTTCTAAAATATTGAAATTTTTGTGTGCATAATAGTAGGGTTTATTTGTAAAGTGCACATGTAGACTGATGTGAGTGCACATGTAGACTGATGTGAGTGCACATGTAGACTGATGTGGTGATAATAAAATTGTTTCGTTTCCCTTTTTTTACTTGGTATATTTTCTGAGAAAGATAAACCCGTTGATAGTATTTAGGCGAGGAGAAAATTAGAATTGTTTTCCAGCTAATATTATAGTTTCTTAATTTATGTGATATTTAGGGTACATTGCTCAGTAAACAATAAGTTTACTTATAAGAATGCCATTTATTTGTTCTGAGTTTTTTTCATTTACTTTTATTATTGCTTTTCCTTCTTTCTTTGATTCTCTATTTTTTTAATTTTTTTTTGACATAAAATAAGAGAGAGAAATTATTTCATGAACGTGTAATGTGAAAATGCATGATTAAATATGATTAAAAAAGGACAAATTGGGTTTAGATGGTTTTTGCTTCAGCTACTGACCAAGTTTATAATGTAGGTGAGGAATTAGCCTGTGGATGATTCAATATCTGTGGAGGAGCATTAAAGTGTGATATAAAATAAACCTAATTGAGAGATAAAGATATTTTTAGCTGAAATAAATGGAACTTGTTTTCTCTATTCAGGGGTTAATACTGGACATATATATTCCATAGTGAAAAGTGTTATT
This sequence comes from Bythotiara depressa, assembly GCA_027564595.1. NCBI lineage: Eukaryota > Metazoa > Cnidaria > Hydrozoa > Anthoathecata > Bythotiaridae > Bythotiara > Bythotiara depressa. The sequence goes on along the minus strand of JANTOQ010965327.1, from coordinate 6,223 downwards.
GAGCTTAGTATAGAGCTTTAAGTTCAGTATATAAAGTCAAGAAAAACCGATTCATTTAATGACATTGGAATTCATTTTTCGTTAATTGTCTGGGGAAACAGATTTCAAACAACTTTAATTCCTTGTCATAAATTATTATGTTGAGATTTCCAAGGATATATATATATATACACAAACATAAAAATGGAAGATATATTAGCATTTGTCAGTCCAGTATTTGAACTCATAAATGATATGATATATTTATCTTGTCATAATCCTGAATGATTTAAATGCTGGGCTACATTTCAAGAGATATACTTCTCTCATCAGGCAATGAGGTTGTTGAAAATATCTCATTATGTGATGTATAAAGAGATATATAATATACTTTTATACCTATATAACGAGATTCTTTCAACAATCTCATTGCCCAATGGTGAGAGAAGTATCTCTCGAAATGTAGCCTAGCGTTTAAATCACTCAGGTCCATGACATGATAAACATATCATCTCGTTACAAGCATAGAAATGTTTATATGTTTTAGATAACAAGGTTTTTAATGAAAACAAGACTGTGACCATGGTTTGATAGCTGTGAACAGATTGCTGTTGAAAGTTTCAATATACATATTTTATGACAATAATTTAAATTTTAGATTTATTTTTTGTATAAGTTAAGGAAAATTGTAATCTATATCTGGAAAGGTCTATTTCGTCTGCTGATTTACATCTTAATTTCCTTTTTTAAGTTGGAATTTTGGAATTTTAAACAATATTTTGTAGCTTGATGTAGCTACATTTTGTACTACTACCATGCCAACATCAAACAGTAAATAATTGCTCTAACCACGTCCTTGATCAAAATGGTAAAAACCAGGTCAATTCAGTACCAACTTTATCTCATCACACGAATATGAATATGATCAGGATTCCACAGCAACCAGTTGGACATAGATTTCTTGCCATCAAGAACATCTTTTGAATGCAGATACCATCTTTATAGTTGATCCACAAAACTTTGTATTTGATCCACATAAGTGCTTGCAGGGGACCCGTTGTTATCACCAAAGCTTTTAGGCCAACCCATAGAGATGCTAATGGTGTTTTGAAGTATACAACAGACTTTTAAGGAAGGTATATTTCCATGTTTGCTTTTGACATTTATTCAGAAAAAACAAACAGACCAACAGAGAAGGAAGACAACAGAAGAAGTTTATGTTGTGGTTACTTAACATTTTATTTATATTGACAATTGATTCAGCTAACTATGCTGTTGTTGGTTTCAAAAACAACTTGTAACAGTTAAAATTATGGAAGACTGTGAAGTTTACTAAAAATATCATCCATGAAGAATGTGTGTGCAATCCATCATACCAGTTTATTTTGCTTCCTAGTAATAACCATTATGAAACACACAGATGGGTGCAGGCAATGAATGAAGAGCATTGTAAAATATAAACATTAGTGTTATGCATAGTCAAGCAATTGTGTCTGTAGTGACCACTTTATTGATAAAATGACAACTGTAGCTAGCTCTCCCTGACCTGATGTTATCTTGCTTCGTGGTTATGAAAAGCAACATGTCCAGCCACAAAGAACTTTGTTCCATGCATCATGCAGTATGAACAAGAAAAGAAACATTTCTATGCAACAGGTCCAGCCACATAGAACTTTCTTCCAAAAAAATTTTATCAATAATTTGCCAATTGGTTATGCAACAGTTTTATGACTGTTATTGTAAGGGCCTTGCATAAACATATAAATAAATTTGTAATGAAAGTGGATTTTTAGGCTGTTAGAATAGAACGTGCTGAAAAAATTATGGCTGATCAAGGAAGAACTATTGCTTCATTTTTGTACCTGGTGCTCTCACAAAAGTTCAAATTTCTTTTTAGTGAATGTACAAAGACCAATCTTCACACTTATTTTAGGCTTCCAATCAACCATATCAAAATCTTTAGAATTTTGCAATCAAGTTTTACATATTAATTACCATTCCATAAAGCAGATGACATTGTTCTTTGTAATCATTTCTCATTAAAAGCAAGTGAAGGCAGATCCAGGGAGACCAAAGCATGAACTATAAAAACGTAAAACAGCTATTTTTACAGCTTTAAAAACATATATTGGTTGTATATTTTCATTGTACTTTTGTCTTAAATGTTACATTGGGTTATAGCAAAAAAAGCTGTCCTCATATGAAATACTCTGAATAATGCATACAAATTCCAATTGAATGCAATCTTTCACTTTTTCTTTAAAATTTAATTTGATTTACAAGAAACGTAAATGTGTGAATTATCTCCTGGTAATATGTTTACCCGCAAAATATATGCTCAAGGGGGTATATGTGGGCTGAGTTTAATATTTATGTGTCAGTAGCATTTTATAAATTATGGAGAATGTAAGCTGGAAGGGTGTGTTGTGTTAATTACCAGTTTTAAGCAGTAAATACCAGTTTTAAGCAGATCGAAACAGACAGCACTAAATACTGCCAGTTCATTGGGTTTAAAAAATGGCTATAAAAATATCAGTTTTACCAGTTTTTATAGTCCACATTTGAGACTCACTTCTTGTCTTCAGCACACAGCAAGGAGTGATCCAACCACTTAAAAAAATTAATGTATCCTTTCGAGTTCTTACAGTCTTTTTAAGTCAGAGTTAGTTGAGTGAGACATCATGTATTATAATTAGACTTATGGTATTTAATGAACAGCCAGAAAACCAAACTATTTTTATCTGTATGCCAATAATCCTTTAAAATGTGGGTATTAGGAAAACCATAATCTTTCTGTAAAACTTATTTTCTTCCGCTATGTTTTAAGCCTTTGAACTGAAGATAGCTCTTCAAATCCTCTACTGCCATCCTGTTATACACATCAATATTCATTCTGAAATTAAACCACTCTATAACTTCAGAAACATACCACAAGCAGGAAAGACTAAAGAAGTATTACTTAACCCAGAACAATAACTGAAATGGTAGCTGATATATTTTTATTATCATAAACTTATTCCAGACAGAATTTTCCAAACAACCCAAAATAACAGTTTTGAATTGATATATTATGGGTAAAATCAAACGTCCATTTCTGTTATTATTTCTCCCTATGGATCATTTTCTAAGATAATCTCTGGTGGTTCAAATTATGTCATGAGGAGGTTGTCTGCAGAGACACAGGTTTTTTTGCATATATTAAACCATTGTAATGACACTTAGAAACCCCCCTATTCACTGTATTTAATGTTTGAATGGCATTTATTGTTTTGGCAGCATGCCATTCCTGAGTTTTTTATTTGTAATTAATAGTGCTTGTTTTGTTTTGATAATTGTAGGAAATTAACAAATATGTTAGGATATCCTTTAACAAGTTTATTTAAGTAGTTGATTGTTGTGGTTGTTCTATGGTTTCTATTTTGACTTGATTACATGCCCATTAAGCCAATGACATCATGCTGTCTAAATGTTTAAGTAGAACATGTTTTTTTTTAGTTGTGTTTTTCTTCACAACTGCAAAAAAACTGTGTTTTTCTTCACGACTGCAAAAAACTGTTTTTCTTCACAACTGCAAAAAATGCTCTCATAAATTTACTGAGTTTGTGTGAAAATTGGAACCTCAAATTTGCTAAGCAACTTTTTTTAATATATGTAAACATGAAATTTCTTTTAATTTAGATCATGTTAAGCATTGTTTAGTAGAACACTTAAAAAATTCTTAAGAGTATTTCTTGACATAGTTCTTTGTGTAGAAATAAGGCATTTCAGTCAGGCCATTAAAAGTAATTATAACACTTTACAATGAAGTTTTACAAGATAATATATTGGCTTAGCAATGAAAAGGGGGGTCAGGATATTTTATTAATAGTATTATTAAAGCTTTTTGTCAACTTTTGTTCCTCTATTCAAGTCTAATTGTATGTAAAACACTATAGTTTGTGGTAGTGGTGTCTTATTTTAATATATAATAAAAATCTTTTTGCAATTAACTTTTATTAAAATGCATTAATATTAATTCATGTATCTCATGAAAATATATTTTAAGTTTTAATACTAGTATTAGTTGTAAGTGTACTAGTATTAGTTGAAAGTGATATTCTAGCCTGTATCACTGTCTAGAGCAGACTTGTTGACATTTAGAGTTATCTCTATATGTTGTGATGTGACAATTTTATATCCAGCTTCACAGAAATAATAATTATTTTCAAAATGTTGTAGTCACTTTAAACATTTAAAGGTGAAATTTTTTGGCCATATTAAACTTCCAAGAAACAACAGTTTCACTTCATCAGAATAGAGTGAGACAATGTGTAGATGACTTAACAGAAGACAAAACAAATCTTCGTATATGGACAGAATGCCTTTTGCAAAATTATACTCCCTAGTGTACAGTATATATATATATACAGTTGACACTCTTTATCTCAAAATCTTTGTTTGGTGTAGGCAAAAGCAAAACTAAAAGAAAGCTGTAATAGGTATCAATATTCCGGGTTTTTTCATTCACAAATTATCACCACACGAGGTCTGCTTACACATAGCCTGAGTCATACCTCTGACACCATGAATAAGCAGAAAATTGTCGAGCCAGTTGACCTACAGCCTATACATTACTTAACACATTGTGTATACATACTGTAGTTGGTGAATGAACAGTTATTCATTCATAAATAACTTATTTCCATTTATAATTGATTTATAAATGTATGCATTAAGTAAAACGTACAACCTGTTGGACCACATTCGTATAATAATCATGCATGTTCATGATTAATTAATGGCAGTGTAGCATAAAATACAGGAATTACATAAACAAAATTCATGGTTGCATTTTTATAAACAACCTGTTCCAAAAGTGAATCTCAACAAAATTACTCTCATTTATTTCCAGGACAGAATCAATATTTGGAAATTTTTAATATGTTTATTAAAAACAAAGGACCTGAATTTTTGTGTGAGAGGGAGATTCAGGTCCTTTGTTTTTATGTAGAATGTTAAAGCAGTGTTATAATTTTAGTCTGCATGATTGTGTGAGAACTTGGTGCCAATCAAGTGAATGTCAAATATTTGTACAGCAGCTCTTTAATAGATAGTGTCCCTGGAAAGGAATCAAATCTTAGGCTAATTCTTTGCTTTTTGCTTTTTCCAGGGGATTAATTACTGTAAAAATATAACACTAATGTCAAATAAATTTGTGAAAGACTCCTTGGTTCCTCATAAAATTATAAAGGTTTTCAATGGGAAGTTTAATATAACTAGGAGGTATGCTTATGCATTAAAGGGTTAAGGCTACCCAAATATTTTAGCAAAAATTAACATAAAAAAATATAAACAAAAAGCATTAGGTCTCACAAGTAAACATTGCAAAAAGTTTTAGTAGATGATGAATTGTACTATGGTAGTTGCTTGTATATACTTTTATTAAGATAACCTATTATATATAAACCAATTTCTCCCTTGGGTATCACAAAAATAAGTGTCAAGGTCTATTAAACAAAAATTATTACCACAAAACATTTAAGGGACTCTTTTATATTAATTATTGTGACACCATATCTGTCCTTTACTGTAGGCAGTGATATGATAATCTTACTACTCTGCACATGCCTTCTTTGGCTTTGGCTTTGGCTTTGTTAATGTTCTTATGTATTTGTTAATGTTATTTTATGTATTTGTCAATGTTCTTATGCACTGAGGAGATATGTGTTTTATGTTCACTTCACACAGATTAATGTACAAAGATTAAAACTTTAACACCTATTGTCTGTCCCCCTGGATATGAATAAATTCAACAATCATTTGTTGTTATTTTCCTTTCTTTCCAGGGGGAGTTAAAATTAGTAAAATGTGATATATCTTGAAAAGGTTAAAATACCATTTTCATTTGCCAGGGCCTAATACAGGCTGATTTTGACAGGGCAAAGCGCTTTTGGGCACATGAAAATTGGCGCCCAAATTAAAGAAAAGTTCCTTTTTAATCATATGTAAATTAAACTCCAACATCAGCTCTGCTAAATTAGGAGATAAACCTTTAATTCAGACGATCAATTATTCACCGCAAAAATGTCTATGCTAGTTTCTTCGCTGCCATTTTCTTTATGAGGTTTAGAGAAATAACTTTAAGACACACTGCTTGGCATTATTGTTACTGCAAAAGTGAAGAGTGGTCGTTAGCTCAATAATCACAAAGACGGAGAGTGAACAAATGAAATGAAAATTCTGAATGAAAAAGCTATGATAGTAA